>RJWM01001021.1:0-174002 GCA_004363535.1 Dasyprocta punctata
TTTCCTCTTTTATAGTCTCCTTTCTACTTTCATGTTTGCAGTATTTGGATCTGGCTTACTTTGCTTGATTTGATTATCTCCTCATCTGGTTTCCTGTAAAAGATGAAAGTTTGTCCTTCTTGATAACTTAATAATATGTGTGTGTGTGAGAGGGAGGGAGGAGAGGTAGATTTTAGCTGTGATCTTTATTATTTCTTACATTCATTGAATTTGGACTTGAAAAACCTCAAGATGTGTGATTAGATTATTTATTTGAGATCTGATTTTTGGTGTAGGTGCTGATAGCTATAAACTTCCTCTTTGGTGTATCCCAGATATTCTAGTATGGTGTATTTTGTTTGATTCTCAGAATTTTTTATTTTCCTCCCTGATTTCTTCAGTGACTCAACTGATTTTTCAAAAGTAAATTGTTCAGTCTTCATGTATTTATAGAGTTTATGGGTTTTCTTTTTTCCTATTGATTTCTAGTTTTATTCCATTATAAACTGGTGAGAGCAAGGAATTATTTCATGTTTTCTCTCTTTAGTGTTTGTTAAGGCTAACTTTTTTTTTTTTTTTTTTTTTTTTTTTTTTTTTTTTTTTTTTTTTTTTTTTTTTTTTTTTTTTTTTTTTTTTTTTTTTTTTTTTTTTTTTTTTTTTTTTTTTTTTTTTTTTTGTGGTACCAGGGGTTGAACTCACAACCTCACACCTGCTAAACAGGCACTTAAGCCACTGAGCCAAACTCCTGGCCCTAGTTTTTTGAGGCAGGGTCGCACTATGTAGCTCAGGTTAGCCTTGCACTCGCGTTGTAGCCCAAGCAGGCCTTGAACTCAAAACACTCCGCCTACCTCAGCCTCCTGAGTGCTGGGATTAAAGACGTGCACCACCACGCCTGGCTGTTAAGGCTAACTTCATGGTTTAAAATATGGTCTATTATAGAGAAGATTCCATGAGCAGTTGAAAAGAATGTATTCTGCAGTTGTTGGATAGATTGTCCTGTGGACACTCATTAGTCTATTTGATGCATGGCATAGTTTAACTAATTTTTTAAAAGTTTTTTTGTCTGGATGACCTGTCTGTTGTTAAGAGTGGAATATTGAAGTCACTTACTGTTATGGTATTTGGGATCTGTTTGTCGCTTTTTGTCAAGTGTATGTTTTATGAAACTGGGAAGAGCAGTGTTAAGTGCATGTTATGTTTACAATTTTATGTCTGCTTATTGTTCCTTCTACCAATATATAGTAGCAGCCTTCTTTGCATCTAATTTTGTCTTGAAGTCTGCTTTGTCAGATATAACTATTCCTACTTGCTTTTGAGTTTCATTTGCGTGGAATATTGTTTTCCATCTTTCTCTTTTAGTCTGTGTATGTCTTTGCTAGTGAAGTGTGTTTCTTACAGCAGAAAGTTTGGTCTAGTTTTTGTTTTTGTTTTGTTTTAGGTTTTTTTGTTTTTTGTGTTTTCCTCTCGGACCTGAGTCCTGTAGCACTTCCTACAGGTCAGGGAATCGCACCACACTGGGAAGGCTCTGTTTCTGTCCCTGCAGTCACAAGGCCTGAGCTGTGGTTACAGCCCTTGGACTCATTGCTGACTGACACAGATAAACTCTTCATGGCAGCCATGAGTGCCTCTAGAGAAGCCCTGCCTGGCTGCAGCCCTAGGGCGGGCAAGCCTCTGCAGGTCCCCAGGAGCAGGGATCAGCCCCACTGACATTTTTTGTTTGCTCCTAACTACACAGTGGTCATCGGTAGGCCAAAGCTTTTCCACATGCTGAAAGCCAGAAAAAGAGTGCTCAGGGAACAAAAAAGCACTGCCCACATCCTCTTGGTACTTGGGGTTAGAGGAAAAGTGGCCTCAACCCACTGGATCTTGTTTTTTAATCCATCTGCCAGTTTATGTCTTATAATGGGAGAATTAAATCATTTACATTGAGTTATTATAGAAAAGTCTGTACTAACTCCTATCATTTTGGTGTTTTTCTAACATTTGATTCTGTTCTTAATATCTACTCTTGCTCTTCTGTGTGTAGGATTCCTTTAAGTATCTTTTGCAGTGCTGACTTAGTGGTCTGAATTTCTTCAGTTTATGCTTATTTTGGAAGATCTTTATTTTTCCTTCAGTTTTGAAGGCTGGTTTTGCTGGATATAGCGATTTAGGTTGGCAGTTATTTTCTTTCTTATTTGAAATGCATTATTCCATACCCTCCTGGTATTTAGGGTTTCAGCAATGAAGTCTGCAGTTATTCTGATAGTTTCACCTCTGTAAGTGACAGTGTTTCTTTCTTGGACCCTTCAGTATTCTTTTCTTGTTCTTTACTCTTCCATTTTAATTATAATGTGACATGGAGTTCTTCTATGGTCATGCCTGTTTAAGATTCTAAATACATCCTGTATCTGGAAATCTATCTTTCCTAAGATTTGGGAAGTTTTTTCTTATTATTTCATCAAGTACATTTTCTGTGCCATTAGTGTTTATCTTAATGCTCTCTTCTACAATAAACATTTGTGGGTTGGTTTGGTTTGGTTTGGTTTTGTGACAGGATTTCACTGTGTAATTCAGGCTGACCTTGAACTCACTTTGTAGCCCAAGTTGGCCTTGAATTCATAGTGATCTCCCTGCCTCAGCCTCCCAAGTGCTGGAATTACAGGCATGTACCACTATACCTGGCTGTAGTTTGGTCTTTTAACCATGTTCCTGAGTTCTTAGATGTTTTGTTTCTTATTTTCTTGTTTTTTTTTTTTTCTTTTAATATAATCTGCATGTAGTAATTCCTCAGCCTTATCTTAAAGCCCTGAAATTCTGTCTTCTGCTTGGTCCTACCTATTGGGAAGACTTTCCATTAAATTTGTGATATTTGACTAACTGTGCTTTTCATTTCCAGAATTTGTTTGTTCTTCAGAATCTCTCTTTGTTGAGTGGCGCCTGCTGTGCAGTCAGTCAGTGGTATGTTATCTGTCTCAAGGCTGTATTCACTCCAGTGACTTTTAGTGTTCATGCCCTTTCGTGCATCCCAAGCCACTGCTGTCCCAACTGGTAGTGTGTCCTGTGGGCTTATGAAGTACCCCATTTGATCCAAAGAATGTATTTGTGCACACATTCAGACAGAAGCAGAGGTGTATACTTGATCACACTGGCAGATGGGGAAGGCAAACAGACCATTAAGCTTGGTGCTGGAAAGAGACAGTGAGGGAAGTCAAGCTATCTACACTGCTGTTTCAGTATTTTCTGATCCAGCTGCCTCAGAAAACCACGTATGATAGGCCTGGCACCTTATCACTGAAGGCTGTGCTTCCAACTGCCGTGTCTTCCACAGCCTGAACTCCCAGCAGCTTAACTTAAGAGATCTTCAGCTAGCCCTCCCTCTTTCCAGAACTGTGTCTTGCAGCTGTCTCTTCCTCACTCACTGAAATAGGGTGAGGTTTTTCTGTTATTTCTGATTCCTAGAGTAACTCAGTCTTAAAACAGTAAATCCCTTCTCAAAATGGCTCCTGTCTATCCCACTCCTAAATATGGTAGGTGTTGCAGTAGGTTGCTTTTCCTAAGTTAGCCTACCATTAATCACGTTCCATGTAAAAACCTACTCTATGTTTGCAGTCTATACTAATTGTAGCTGATGAGCATCTAACATATGTGGTGTTTGCCTACCACATATACTAGCTGGGGTTAGTGTTTCAGACTTCTTTGTGCTTTTGTCTGCACTTTGTTTCTCCATGACTTTTTGCTGTCTTGACAGTTCTTTTTTGTTTCCTGAAGCTCTTCTCTTTCTCCTTGCTGAGTAGTTGCTTTCCAGGTGTCTCAATTCCCAGTCCCCAAGAGGAGAATGACTTTAACATTATTCTTATGAAACAAAATTTCAGTAATTTTTCTGTAGATGTTGACACATGGAAAGGCAAAAGAAATAGAGTAGCCAAAGCTTAATAAAATGAGATGAGTCACTCTTGTTAGATTTTAAGTTTCACATAGCTACAGTCATCAGCAGTATGTGACGTTGGTGTGAGGATGGACATATATATCAATGGAACAGAATAAAGAGTCTAGAAATCTAATTACAAATGTGCACAACTAATTTTTAATGAAGACACAGAAGTAAATCAGTAGAGGAAGAATGACTTTAGAAAATGGTACTCAAGCAGTTAAAAATCCACAGGCAAAAAAAAATGAAATTCAACCTAAATCGCGAACCTGATACAAAAACTTAAGTCAGAATGGATCATGTAGTTAATTATAAAATATTAGCTGTTTTTTCTTTTTGGAAAAATAAAATAACAGAGAAAATCTTTGGAACCCTCTGCCCAGATTTCCTGTTATCAAAAGAATGATTCATAAAAGGAAAAAATTAAGAAATTAATCTTCAATATCTTGTGTTTTGTGCAAGATTTATATGGATGAAAAGAACAGTCTACCAACAGGGACAAAATATTTGCAAACTGCCTACCTAATAAAGGACTAGCACCTAGAAAATAAAATCTCAGAACTCAGTAGTAAAAAATAAATAATCCAGTTAGAAAATGAGCAAAAGACTGGGAGACATTTCATCAAAGAGGGTGTACAAATGGCAAATAAGCACTTGAAAAGATACTCAGCGTCACTAGCCATTAAGGAAGATGTGAATTAAAACCTCGCAAGATACCACTCCACACGTATCAGAATAGCTAAATTTAAAAATGTTAACAGCACCAAATGCTAGTGAGGATGTGGAGAAAATCAGATATTGCTGGTAGGAATGTAAAATGATACAGCCACTCTGGAAAAGTTTTGCATTGTCTTTAAACACTATGCAACTGTGAATATCTTTATGAGGTGTGATAAAAAAAAAATGTATGAAGCCACTGCCAGGTGCCATTCAGGGTATGTGTAAGCATGACATTATCAATAGCTGATAACATAGTGCATATTCTGTCTCAAATTTTGCTTACTTGTAACTTCATGGTAACATTCAGTTTGTGGGAAAAGACACAAACACTGCAGTACTTTTTTTCTTAAACTTGAATATTTCATATAGTTATTTTTAGTTGTCTTTTAGAGCAGTGCTGCTCAAATATTAATGTACATAACAGATCACCTAAGGATCCTATTAAGATGCAGATTCTGCTGGGCATGGTGGCGCACGCCTTTAATCCCAGCACTCAGGAGGCTGAGGTAGGAGGAGCGTTGTGAGTTCGAGGCCATCCTGGGCTACAACACGAGCACAAGGCCGGCCTGAGCTACATAGTGCGACCCTGCCTCAAAAAACCAGAGCTGGGAGTTTGGCTCAGTGGCTTAAGAGCCTCCCCTGGCAGGCGCAAGGTTGTGCGTTCAATCCCTGGTGCCCCCCCCCAAAAAAAAAAAAAATGCAGATTCTAATTCGGTCGTCATGGTGTGGCCTGCAAACCTGTATTTGTAACCAACCCTCTACTACTGCTGATCTGTGATCTCTCTCTGAAGAGCTATATTGGGCTGCATTACCTAACAGAAAAATCTGGCTGGGTACTGTCCTCCCAGGCTCCTCTAACATGTTACTGATCAAACCTCATGATCTTCATCGCTTCCTTCTTTCTTGATTCTTGGTACCCAGTATATAATGATATAATCAAGTTTTGACTTTTTTTTAAAACTTGTCATTCCAGTCCTCCTGGATGTCTTCCATTTCTGCTTCCATTGAGAGCTATCTCCATTTTCTCATTCTTTTTCCACATCTCCATTTGATTTGAAAACTGTCACATCATGTATAGTTTGATTTCCTCTACCATCTCAAAAGTCATCCTGGACCTCCTAATGCCACACTTAACAAAAGCTTTTGTTTTTACCTTAAACAGTCTATATAGAAAGGTTCCTTAACCCTCTAAAACCATTTCTGTGTGTCCCTCTAGACTTCTCCAGAATCCTTTGCTGGTTCTTTTTTCTGAGTCGAGTGGCCACCTAAATCCATGACTTCAGATACCCTTCAGCTTCACAGTAATAGCTGCTGGCTAGACACCTCTCCATGAGCATTGTTTAGACCCTTCCAACCCAACACCTCCAGACTGAAATGACAGCCCTTTCCTATTCTTGAATGATAATTTTATGTATTCTGTATGTTTCCTTTTTTTCCTTATCCCTTCACATGTTATCTTATTGTTTCACATGTTACTTTATTTCTCCACTTTTTACCTGTTACCTTACAGTTTCTTCTGTTACAAATCTTTTCAAATTGCCCTTTTTCTTAAATGGCTCCTAATTGAATTTCCTCTCTCCATTTTTCAGTCCTTTACTTTGTTACGTATGAGATCTTCTTAAAAATGAAAATTAAATGTCACTGTCCAGTGTTATTAAAACCATACAGTGGTTCCACACAGTTTCAGCATCAGGTTCCTTAGGTTAGCAGACAAAGCTCTTTGATTGCCAACACCCACATTGTGCCCTTCATGTTAAACCGGGAGCTGATCAGCCATGTGGTGTTTTTTCCCTCCTTGCAAAAAGTGTTCTCAGTTGAATTGCCTGTCCTTCCCATGTGATACTTAAAGGATTTAGTTGCTCTGAAACCTCTTCTGGGGTGCCTTCCATGACACTCTCCCTATGTGCCCCTTCTTGCACAAGCCTCTGTGCATGTACATGCACACACACACACACACACACACACACACACACAATCTGATCTGATAAGTTCTCTATTCATTCCTGTGTCATCTTAAGGATGAACTCATCTGTCTTTCATGTCAGCCTACCATAAGGACAGAGTTCTGTAAAAACACAAGCTATCTTTTTGCCTCTGC
Organism: Dasyprocta punctata; assembly: GCA_004363535.1. Classification (NCBI taxonomy): domain Eukaryota; kingdom Metazoa; phylum Chordata; class Mammalia; order Rodentia; family Dasyproctidae; genus Dasyprocta; species Dasyprocta punctata. The sequence goes on from RJWM01001021.1 coordinate 6,708, forward strand.
ACCACCAGTACTTAACACAGTAGCTCACCCACATAGTAGCTAACAGAAGTATGAGTGGTTAAGTATTTGCCTCAACCTTGATTCTCTCCCAGTTTTTCATTAGGTTTTGTTTTGTTACATATAGGTGAAAATCTGTCCTGAATCTTATCTTTACCCTTACTATTCTAAATAAGATTCTGGAGAATCCAGGTGGGCATATTTACTCTTCCACTGAGTAGATGGTTCTTCCAGTAGCTGCCTACTGTCTTTATAGTTTCAAAAGGCTTTTTTTTAGACCTGGAGATAGCTCGCTGATGTTTATCAGCAAAGGTTATGGAAATCCAGATAAAGCAGCCCTTCCCAGAAGCCTTAAGATTACCTTTTTAAAGGTATCAAAATACCCCAGAATTGATGTATTTACTGCTACAAATTTTTTCCTGTTTTGTTTTCTCTCTAAATTGAAAACTTACTTTCTTAAAGATGTATGTTACTAAAACTTGTATGTTCCCTCCAAGACAGTCTTAATACAGGTGATTGAGTGTAAATAATGATTAAACTTGACATTTTTGAGGACAGTGGTAACTGCCAGATATTCTCAGTTTTTCAGCCATTTCATACGCCTTTTTCTTTCTGTTCATCAGTTTAGCCTAAAAGTAAGCTTAGAAATTCATGAGAAAACAAAAATACAGAAAAACCAAAAACTTTGTTTTTGAAGCAGAAATCACAGGGTTTGAGAAAAAAAGCTTGTGTGGTTTGTTGTTGTTGTTTTGTTTTGTTTTGTTTTGTTTTGTTTTGTTTTGTTTTTTTAGCCCACTATTATCTTTGCTAACCATCATGGCCCATATCTAGTAAGTAAAAATATAGTAAGTATTGGAAGGATGCGGAGAAAAATCTTTACACTCTCTTAATGAAAATGTAAATTAGTGCAGCCATTATGGAAAACATTATGGAGGTCCCATAAAAAATTCAAATAGAACCACCATATGATCTAGCAGTCCCACCCATGGCCTGGTATATATCCAAGGACAGTAGAAACAGTGTGTCTAAAGAGATTCCTGCACCTCTATGTTTACTGCCTCACTATTCTTATCACCATCTTAGTTCATCATTCCTTTGTTTGTTAGCTGAACTGTTCTAGACTCCTCACTGGACTCTGTGTGAGCTTAAGTGGTTTTTTCTCATCAATTTTCCTAGTAAATGAGAAGGAGCTTGCTTATCCTGCAAGTCTTCACTCATTAAGCTTTATCTCTCAGAAGTCATTGCTATTCACAGCAGCCAAGATGTGGAAAGGACTGAAGTACCCACCAACTGATAAATGGATAAAGAAAATGTGGGACATGTATACAATGGAATACTATATCATCATTTTAAAAAAATTGAAAATGTGTCATTTGCAACAACATTGACAAAACTGGAGATCATTATAGTAACTGAAATAAGCTAGACATAGAAAGACAAAACCCACATTCCTCACTTACATGTGGAATACAGAAAAGTTGACCTCTTAGAGGTTGAGAATTAAGAAACTGGTAATTGTCAGGGAAGAATGAGAGGTGGGGTGGGAAGAAATTGGAGTTAGGTAGAAAAGATTGCACAGTACATTGACTAGATAATGATAATGTACTGTATTTCAAAAAACTAGAAAAAAGGATTTTGAATGTTTTCACCACAAAAGAGTAAGTGTTAGGGCGTGGTGGCACACGCCTTTAATCCCAGCACTCAGGAGGCTGAGGTAGGAGGAGCACTGTGAGTTCGAGGCCGACTTGGGCTACAACGCAAGCGCAAGACCGGCCTGAGCTACGTACTGCGACCCTGCCTCAAAAAACTAGGGCCAGGAGTTTGGCTCAGTGGCTTAAGTGCCTGCTCTGGCAGGTGCAAGGCTGTGAGTTTGATCCCTGGTGCTGCAAAAAAAAAAAAAACAAAGATTAAGTGTTGGAGGTGGTAGGTATGTTTAACCTCATTTAAACATTATGCAGTTAAGCATGTATGGAAATACCTTATGATACACCACAAATATATACAATTGTTATGTTTTTGTGTACCAGCTGGAAAATTTTAAAAGTTGAGTACCATTTGAAATTCAGTGTAATAGAGGTAGTAATTTTATGTGCCCTAAAAAAATAAGTGAACAAAAATATCATAAACTATTGAAAAGCCAGAGGAAATGACAGGCTTAGCTGCTAACATAGCAAAGATATAGCCAAGGTAATAACTGAAAATATAGCCAACCAACCCTAAAATAGATAGCATTAACCTGCCAAACCACCGAATCTGACAGGATAAATGGGTCTTTGTCTGTGTATGGGGTGAACACTTGACTTTTAAGACAGGACTAACTAGGGAGACTAATTTCAAGGCTTAACTATACTTGTGTTCTGTCCTAGTACTTAGAAATCTACAGATTTGCTGTGTGTTGAGAGGTCATCAAGTATTTTGAGCTTTGTTGTAAGTGATGGAATGAATATTTTTTGGGGTTGGGTGCACAGGCTTTCACTATGTAGTACAAGCTTCCTTGCTGGCCTCCAGACTTTCGGTGATCCTCCTGCCTCAGCCTCCCAGGTGCCAGGGTTACAGACGTGTGCCACCACACCTGGCTGAAACAGATACTTTAGACAGCTGGAATGTTGTTGTAAGCTCAACACTATTTTGTACTCTTAACCCTGTTCTCATTATCCGAGTCATGCCACAGGACTTTACCCTAGGATTCCAGGCTGGTCTTGATAGGCCTCCACTGTTCCTTGAGGAGGGGATAGCTTAATTTATTATTTATTGCTCTCCTCCACTAATTTTCTTTTTATTTTACCTCAATTCATGGAATGCGCTTCATCTCAGTCACTAAAGTCAAAAGTGCGATTGTAAACACTTTACTGTTTTTAACCTACCATTTACCAAGTCCTGATAATTTCATCAAAGTAGATATTAAATTTAATATTTGTTCTTCATTCATATCACCGTATTAGTTCATCAAGTCTTTGTTTCTTAGCTGGATTATTCTTCTAGACTCCTCACAGGTCTCTGTGTGAGCTTAACTATCTCAGTTTTTGTCCTGTCAATTTTCTTAAAAAATGAGGAGCTTGCTTATCCTATAGGTCTTCACTCACAGAGCTTTATCTCAGAAGTTGTCATGCCTCTTTACCATATAAGCAACTGGAGTCTTTCAAGCTGTTTCCAATTTTAGATTTACATCTGTCCCATACTAATATCCTTTGGGTTTAAAATACTCATATCTATCTGAGTATCCCCACTTTCTGGAACAAATCAAGCATTCAGTAAATGTTTATTCACAGAAAAAACTAGATTACTAAGGAATTAAATTTGTTTTCGTGTTGTCTCTGATAGAAAGTAGGTACAGGAAATTCTTAAGTCTCATAATCTCCAAACCTCCTCAGACTCTTTTAATCTAATACTTCCAGATTCTTCCACCCTTTATTTCTCTGTTAAAACATTAAAAAAAATTTTTTTTTGAAGGAGTAGATGTTGTTGTGTATGGAATCCAGGGTCTTGCACATGCTAATTGTATGCTTTGTCACTGAGTTGTACATCCCCAACCTCTCTGCTAAGATTTATCAAATTTTGTTTAAACTACTTCCTATCATTCTTAATAAGTAATCACTGGCAATGTTAAATTTTGTAATGGCTAAGAAGACGACAACATAAATTATCACATTTCATATATGTCTAAAGATAATCCTAGAAATCCAAAGTAATTTCTATCTAAGTTTTCAAGAATGTGGGAAATATGTTCTATGTTCAAAATAAACTGCAACACAAAATAAACGAAAATTCTGTTTTTCTATGTTAAAGATAAATATGCTGAGAATATTCAATTCCAGTCCTACTTCTGCTTATAGTTGTGTGTGTGGTCTGAAGCACGTCACTTCTTTTTTTGTTGTTGTTTTTTTTGTTGTTGTTTTTGTTTGTTTGCTTTTGCAGCTCCATTATACCTATTAAATGAGGGTTATTATAGATCAGTAGGTTTGGCAGAGCCTTTTTCAATAAAACATAAGGAAATATATAAGAAGGAAGTAAAAATGGAGCTCTGCTTTGGAGTTGAAGATGCTGTGGAGAATGAGAAAGAAAGAGAGAAACTTCTTCCTGGGTTACCCTCCTCATCTCCAAAAGGTATCCCCAGCAGAACTGCCTTGAAATACGATTTAAAAGCCACTATACTATATGGTGTATGAGTCTTCTTCCATTGAAGCTGTATGAAATGGAAGCAGTACATTTTGAAGTCACAGAATAAAGTTTTGTGAGGGGTTTTTAAAACTCCCTAGTACAATAGCGAATTCTGGTCTAGAATGCTTTTGTATTTCTTTTTAATTTTCCTCTTCATAATTTGGGTTTCTCATAAGAAAAGCCATGAGAGGAAAAAAGAAAAGAAAAGCCATGCAGTATTTAAGCTTTTGTGTTTGATTTACTTTACTTAACATTATGGTCTCATGGTGCATCTGCTTTCCTACAAATGACTCAGGTTTATCTTTCTTTAAAAGATGGCACAGTCGCCGTCGGTGGTGGCTCATGCCTATCATCCCAATACTCGGGATACTGAAGCAGGAGGATGACAAGTTCAAGGCTGCCAGCCTAGGCTATGTAGTGAGTGCAAGGCCAGCATAAACTACATAGCGAGACACTGTGCCCTGCCCCCCAAAAAAGCAAGGTAGTACTACTTTATATGTAAATACTATACTTTTTAAATTTATTCATCTGTTGATGAACATACAGGCTGCTTGCAAGATTTAGCTATTGTTATAGTCAGGGTTTGCAAGGGAGTACATTTAATACAGGACACATAATTTATAGGATTATTTTATAATATTCACCCAAAAAAGTCAAATGCAGAAGAGTGCAGATCTGTCCACATACTAGAGACCCAAAGAATCTAGCAGAGGGCCTGGATCCCACAGAAATGTCCTGCACGAGTCCAGCTGAATACCTAGAACCCATGGCAATGTCTTCCACAAGTCCAGCTGGAGTCCTAGAGTCCACCACAATGTCTCATGCAAATCTGTATCAAGGATCTGCACTGAAAAGTCCCAAAGGTCAGTGGTAGAAGCTAGAAAGTCTGTGCCACCAGGCTGAGGGATCTACACAGGAGCCAAAACGCGATGCTCAAGGTGAGGACCAGAGCTCCCCCAGAAAGAACTGCAGCCACCCTCAGCAACGATAACCCGAGCTCCTCTAACAGTGAGAACAGCTGAGTTCCTATCAGGAAAACCAGCATGACAGGCTTCCCCAGGAGAATCAACAGTGTACCATCCTACCCTTCAATTCTTCTTTTATGCTATTAGCAACAATCGTCAAGCAGGCCTTCCACACCCAGAACCACACTGATTCAGTTCAGCTGGGTGTTACAAGTTGACCATTAATCCACCACAGCTATTAAGAATTGTGCTGCTATAAATATGGGTTTGCATCTGTCACTGTAGTGCGATGTCTTTAACTGTTTGAAGAAGATACCTGGAAGGGGAGTAGTTGGGTTAAATAGAATTTCTAGTTTAGTTTTTTGAGCAATCTTCATACTGATTTCCACAGTGGTTGTACTAGTTTACATTCCCACCAACAATGTAGAAGGGTTCCTTTTTTCCCCACAGCCTTATCAGTATTCATTATTACTTGATTTCTTGATGGTGGCCATTTTTCCTGGGGTAAGATGGAATCTCAGTGTTGTTTTAATTTACGTTTCTTTTCACAAGACTTTGTCATCTTTGCATAACATTTAAGTCTTTTCTTCATATGTCTTATTGTTTAGGGCTGTTAACGCACTTTTTAAATGTCCTGTTTAGTCAAGATATGTGAATTGACTAAAGATCCTCGATCACCATTTCCTTCACTGTGCAATGTCTGAAGGACACATTGATATTTAATACTTGGACCCCAGTCATAGAACTCAAAAACTCATGATGAGAGCTGACACACACTGAGTACTTGCTGCTTGTCAAGTGCTTTGTGTTAATCCAAAAATCCTGTTGAGTAGTACCATTGGCATCTCCATCTTACAGAGAGGCTAAGCTGTGTATCCCAAACAACATGGTAGCAAGAGATGCCACTGAGATGTGAATTTGGAGTGCCTAGTGCTAGAGCCCAACCCTTCACCATTCTGCTGGCTCTGTAGACATAACCTCATCCCACAGCCACATGTTTTTGTGAAGAAAAAAATTAAAATCAACTTCAGTATTTATACACATTAATTCAAAATTTTTTAAAGAAATTATTAAAAGATATGAAAAGTACTTTGTGTGGTGACTAACCAATAATGAATACTTCGTTAATATTGGTTATTGTAAAAAAAAATATATATATATATATTGATTATTGTTAGCTTAGGCACATGGAAGATTTCAGCAATCAAGAAGAGTAAACAGTATTCTAGTTACATTGTGCCTCCTACTTTGAAGAAAAAAACTAAAAAGCCACTTATTTTATGCTATATCTTGCTTTCTACCATCTGTCCCAGGTAACTTGAGTTACAGTGGAATTTGGTTCATGAACTTTGTTCCACGATATTGGAAAAGATGGCCACGTTTTTGTTTGTGTGGGAAAGATGGCCACAGTCGTGTGTGTCACCTGATGCAGAGTTTGCAAACAAAAAATTTTTTTGCCAATGCTTCAGTTGATGGACCAGATTTTTCACAAACAAGCATTCGTGAATTAACAGGTGCTGTAATTTTTCTCTTGCCACCAGGTGGCAGCAAGTTACATGAGGAAATAAGCTTTACTTGAAGACCGTTTTCAGTAGGTTGCCTTTAAAAACTAAGCTATAATAAAAGTATTCCAACTTCTCCCTTGACTCTGTTCTCTCTGAGTTCTAAACCCCGTTAGCACATTGTGTGTGGTATACAGTAAGACCTGCCTCAATCTTCCCTGCATTCTCCCTCTGTTAATGCAGAAAGCTTCTTTTTCATCTTTAACTGAAATTTGTGCTTAGATTCTCCCACCTAATTCTTGTAGTTCGACGATAGGAGCTGTGTTCTCTTCATGTCTTCCACTGTACCTAGCAAAGTTGTGAATATAGGTCACCTTGAATAATGTCAAAGAGACTTGAGACACATCAAAATGTGTGTGAGCTGAATGTGTATTTGAATTACAACACATTTATAGTTTTTGGCAGTTATATTCATTTTAATTTGCGGAAAATTTGCTTTCAGTTTAGGTGTTATCAGTATCATTCAGATAACTGCTGCCAAGGATTGAAAGATTAGTGTCTGAGGTGGAAGGCAAGAGAATTAATGGTTGATGAAGAAAATGAAGGTGAAGGACTGAACAAGGCAATTAATCAAAGTGTAGTGAAGGGGGGCTGGTGGTACAATGAAAAGAGAGACAGGCTTCTGCTACAAGAATAGAGCACTCCATGGGAAGCAAGAGGATCACTAAATTCAGTTGGTGCAGAGAATCTATACTTCATAATCATGAGTCTGCCTAATTGTTTATTTTATAGTGCTACACTCATTTGATATTAGTTTCTCTGCAGATTTTTTCCTATACTAAAATACGTTGATTTTGCCTATTGCTTGCCACTTAGTAAAATCTGAAAAGAACTTGCCCCAAGAAAGATGTATGCATAAGCAAAACAAAACCATCATCACTTCATGTAAATCCAGTGTACTCTTTTGACATTTCCTTGTTAAAGGTAATTGAGTTTAATAAGTCTTTAAGCACCTGCTTTATTTTAGTATTGTGCCAGAGATTTAAAAATATGGTATACTTATTATCTAAACATACTTTTAGGGGAACAGCCATTCAAATTAATTCTGCAGAGAACATTAATATCATCCTGACATATTTACCAAGCTGTATTTAAAATTATTTTTTAAGTTGCCAGGGATATAGCTCAGAGGCATAAGCACCCGCCTGGCAAGCACAAGGTCCTGAGTTCGATTTCTGGTACAAAAAAAAAAGAAAAAATTGTTTTTAACATCTTACATGTCCACAAAGAATTCAGTGGTCTTAGGATGGAACAGAAACATCTATACTTTGAAAAATATCCATGAGAACCAATATTGAATGATCACTTTTTTAAAAAACCCAGCCAATTTATTATGCAGGTGTGTGTTTCTCTTTATTAAAACGTTTTGAAACATAAGTTGGAAAATTTTACCTGTGACACCAAGGTATCTTAGAAGGTTTATTTGATCTTTTAATAAGCCTTCATAGTATTTGGTCAACATTCTTTGTATTTGAAGACTCAGCAGTTTCAGTTCATAGCCACACAGCTTAAAAACAGGTGTACTTATGTCTACATTTCTTATGTTGGGTTTCACACCCTATGGGCTCATTAAAATTAGTCATTAATCACTAACAATACATATTAAATACTAACTTTTTTCATAAGGCATATATAACAACCCATTTATAATATGTTTGGGAGGACAGAAAATATTTCAGTGTCTTAAATAAATGTGTAGAGAGTTGTATGACAGTGTAAAGATAACATTATCCAAAGACCACTCCATTGAAATGACAAGTTATGAAAAAAAATCAGTGTTATATTTCAGTCAAAGCAAATTAATTGCATGTCTTTCAAATATAAAATATATTTTAAATTCATGTGGTACAGCTGTGCTTTGGAAGTACTTAATAAAATGTTAAGTACTGTTTAGATAATAAAATTAGTGACTTAGGAAATTTTATATAGATGGCCTTCTTAAGCCAGTTTTTAAAATGATTTATCATCATCGTGACATAAAGGCTATTTACATAAATTGGCACATGTAGTAATAACTTTCGTAGTATAAAACTGCTTGTTTATTTGAAGTTCTAACTAATTTATGAGACCTTGTGTTTTTGTCTACTGTTGTAGTGAAATGTGCACTTGTGAATATCCCTCTAAGTAACTCTAGCCATGTGAATTTATCTATCATTGACTTCAGCATTTAGTTAGCCTAGTTTCTAAGGTCATCGTGGTAATAATCATGTTATTGAAAATAAAGTTAAATTTTTCATTATTTATAGGGATAACTTCAATTTCGAAGAATGTAAATCATTCATAGTTGGCTAGAAGCCAATTTCTCCTTCACTTTAACTCTAGCACACACATGAAAAGCATACTCATGTCCTCGGTGCCTTGTGAATCTGCAGTGATTAATTCTTCTCATTATTTTGCTGCAAATTCTCATGACCCTCTGTGATGATTCGATCAGCCACTTAGAGTTTATGCATATTCATATCTCTCCTCCTGCTGCAGTCATCCAAGTCTCCTTGGCTGACTGGTGTGTGCTTGGTGCAGTAATTGAGCTGCAGTACATTGATTACTCTGGGGACCTGTAAGGCCTTTAAAGGTGAAAACATATCAGTCCTGTTAATTAGGAAACAAAAGCTCTGATGGCAAGTTCAGCAGTCAGATGTTTTCAGTGTAGAAAAGATGAAAGATAGAATTTGTTCTCCTACAAAAACCCTGTTTACTTTTAAAATCTGAATTAGGTCCATATCTTTGATACAGGACAATAACTTTCTTTTATGAATTTTCAGAATGCTAATTGAAGAGATTAGTTCTATTACCTGTTCTCAGATCTGATATTTTAGAATCTGCCAGAGTTTATTTATATCTTCTGTAGTATTGGTGATATTTAGTATTTTATATAAAAATAGACGTGTATAAATTTTGTCATTTAAGGACTTTAGTGGGGTGATTTTTGTTTTGTTCGTTTTTATAACAGTAGAGCTTGAACCCATCATGTCATGCATGCTAGACAAACGCACTACCACTAAGGGACAGCCCCAGCCCTTTATGGGCCTAATTTGGTCTATGGTTTTCTGACACTTAATTGCCTTCTTTCTCTAGCATAAGCTTTCTGATTCTTGCCTTCTTCAACTGCATATTAAGTAATATACCCAAAAAGATCCTGTGTGGGACAATGTCCTTCAAGAATGAACTAGTTTTCAGCTGAGGGGTTAACAGTAATTTAGAATTGACTTTTATTTACTGTTTGGATTCATGATCTTATATTTTCTAAAGTCCTAAAAAGTATTGATAATAATCATTTAACACAGTAATCAGTCATCTAACTGATTCCTCAGCCTGGTGGCACAGACTTTCTTGCTTCTACCACTGACTTTCAGCAGAGGGGTTATGCAGGTTACCTACTTAACATGTAGTATTCTTAGATATACTGTTTTCATTTTATGATATGGCTCCCTATCATGATTGTTTTCTTTGAAATACAAATCACACACCATGAAAACTCACCACAGTCTATCAATCATACACCATTTTCATCACCCCCAAAAAAACCCCATACTCACTTACCCATTACTCCCCATCCCCCTCTCCTCCTGGGCCCTGGTAAGCAATAATCTATTTTCTATCTCCAAGGAATAGCATACTCTGGGTATTTTATAAAAATGCAATGGTACTCTGTATAGCCTTTTGTGCGTGCCTTCTTTCATTGTGCATGTTTTCAGGATTCATCTCCACTGTAGCATGAATCAGCATTTCCTTCCTTTATAGGGCTAAATAATATTCTGTTAGTAGCCCACATCTTTGCTTTTCACTGATGATCATTCATATTGTTTTTACATTTTGACTACTGTGAATGATGCTGCTAATAATGCTCATAGAGATTCACGGTCATTCTTGCCTACTTCTTGATCTTAGAGGGAGAGCTTTCAGTCTTCAACATTGCATATAATGTAAGGTGGGTATTTCTAAGGTTTTATTTATCAGGTTGAGGAAGTTCTCTTTTATTCCTAAATTGTAGAGTGTTTTTATCATGAAAGATTGTTGGAGTATCTATTGAGGTGGTGATCTGTTTTATATCCTTTATTTGTAATAAAGTATATTACATCAGTTAATCTTCATAGAGCTGTTTTTTGGTTTTTGTTTTACTTTTTGGAGACAAGTTTCACTATATGTGGAGGCTGACCTCAAACTCTTGGATCTCATGCTTTAGCCTTCTGGAACTTGGGATGATAGCTATACACCACTGCACTGTACATTTTAGAAATTTTATGTGTTTCTTTACTATTTCAATGTTGGATAATGTGAACTCAACTCTTCTACTTTATATTTCAGGCATTTATTAATACAGCAAAAGAAATTTATGAAAAAATTCAAGAAGGAGTCTTTGACATTAATAACGAGGTATATACATATAAATGTTGGTTAACATTAATTTAGAATTGACTTTTATTTACTGTTCGGATTCATGATTTTATATTTTCTGAAGTCCTAAAATGTATTGATAATAATTATTTAGCACAGTTACCAATCATCTAACTGAAAACCTATTATATGTAGTATGACAGTTAAATGTTCATGGTATAGTAGAGCATCACTTTGTCAGTGAAAATGGATTAAAATAAGTGGCCCTGTCCATTTATTGCATGTAATGCAAAATAATTTAAATTCCCCAAAGAGCAAAGAAAATCCATTTTTATCCACATGTCCATATGGCATTATCTGCTTTCAGAAATAATATTGTAGCACATGGATGCATATACTGTGTCACTAGTGCAAGATGCTCTGTTTTCTGGTATGAAAGAACAGTCCTAATTTAGAAATTATTTCCAGTATAGCAAAGTATGCTTTCAAAAGACTAAATTAATGTATACAGTTGGTGATTGTCAATGGGTTTTTGTAATTTTGACAGTTCTTGGTCAGTGTGATTAGGATAAATTGTAAAACTTTGAAGTATACAACCCATAGTATTCATTATCATTTTGACCTAAAGTCCCATTCTACATTTACTCTTATTTCAAAATGTTTATTTGAATAGGGAATGTTATTTGTTAACATATTCTTGCCAATCTATATTAAGAGTTCTGGCTTCTAAGAGAAAAAAACTAGTTCCTCCCCCAGTTGCAGTTAGAAAAGTGCTGCGTTGTGAAGCTGTCACATATGTGTCTCTTGGCTTCTGCATAGACACAGCTCTAGTATTTGCCTCAATAGTCTGTGCTAAAACAAACAGTAGTTGGCCTAACGTTTCCAAAAAGTAGTTTTGTCATTCCTTTTTACGTGCAGCAATATAAAATCTGTCTTGTAGACTTATACGGAAGTACTTCTGAGTTAATTTAAAAGTGATACAACTCAAGACTAATGCCCTATAAATTGAACAGTAATTGGGCCTCTATTTAAAAGGACACATTCATTGTTTCTGTCTGGTTTCATATAGTAGCTGACTGCTTTACTGTGCCTTATGCAGCTTTGATTGTAATGTGCTGTCAGGAGCCAACAGGCCGTGCTATTTATTTGGCCTAATGCCAAATCTGACTCCTTGATTCCTCAAGAAGTTGCTAGCAGCCCAGAGGGGGCAAAACCAATGAGCCATAGGGCATGCTTTTTATTAAAGAGGAGTCAAAAGAGCGAAAAGAAACCACATCAGCTGCTGTCAATACTGAGCAAGTGCCAGAAACCCCAAGGCTACTACTGTTTTAGAACAACTGCCAAGCACTATAAATCTGAGATTTACTGTGACGTAAAGTTTCCTTAAGAGCTTAATTTCTGAAGCTACTGTATTACTTTCCTCAAAGTGTTGTATTTTTAGGTAAAATCCACTTGAGGGAGTGAGGGTTAAGGCATAAGTGTGAGTTTGATGAATGAAAGAACCACTCTGTGTGTGGGTTCTTGGCAACCTGCCATGTCTTCAGGGATCACAGAAATTATTGATGACACAGAACATTCATATGCCCTTAGCCTGTACAGCTGATTCAACATGGAACAGAAATGCTAGCTAGAGAAAAGATTTTACATCGTGTTAGAGCAACAGGAGCTTTGAATATTTTTATCCTTTAAAAATTCCTTGCAATAATCGCTTTAGATAATTTCTCCATTATGAGAACTCACTGAAAAAGCAGCATTATCCGATTTTATTTTCTAGTAAGAATTGTTTTCAGAAACATAAAAAAAACTTTTTTAAAAGAAGGAACATCTAAAAGAATTTTAATTGTTCAAATTTACTTAAAATGTATCATTAAGAATTAAATGAGTTTAGCTGGGCATGGTGGTACACACCTTTAATCCCAGCACTCAGGATGCTGAGGTAGGAGGAGCGTTGTGAGTTCCAGGCCGACTTGGGCTACAAGGAGAGCGCAAGGCTGGTCTGAGCTACATAGTGCAACCCTGCCTCAAAAAACCAGGGCTGGGAGTTTGGCTCAGTGACTTAAGCGCCTGCCCTGGCAGGTGCAAATTGTGAGTTCAATCCCTGGTGCTGCAAAAAAAAAAGAATTAAATGAGTTTTAAAAAATAATTAAATTCTATTATCTAGTTGGGTCCTCTTATGTTTGTTATTCTCTTCTATTTCAGGCAAATGGCATTAAAATTGGCCCTCAGCATGCTGCTACTAATGCGACACATGCAGGCAATCAGGGAGGACAGCAGGCTGGAGGAGGCTGCTGTTGAGTGTTAACTGTGTAACTGCCCGGATGGGGCTGCTCACTTACTTCACCCTCTCTGCTCCTGCTCCACTGAGACATGAAACTGTTTGAAATGGCTTTATGTCACAGAAGACTTTAATCCTTCAAATTCTTGTATAACTTTGAATAAATGGTTAATGTTCACTTAAAAAGACAGATTTTGGAGAGTGTATTCATATCTATTTGCATTTGATTTCTAGGTCAATTGATGTGATTATTTTTGTTAAATGTTGTCTTGTGCCCTTAACTACGAACTGAATTGTATTAAACACTACAAAGTCATCTTGAGTATTTTAAATCAGTTTGTGTAGTTAGGTTTCCCAATACCTGTGGTTACCTAATGTTTAATATTACAGAACTGTCCTCAAAAGTTGTCGATTTTCAAGGCTATAAAGAAAAGCAGAAGGATTCTTTTAATTCTGTATTTATCATTTACTTTCTGTATATATAGTTTAATAACCTGCTTGGGTGTAATTTGCCAAGCTTGAATTCTTTAATGCATTTGCATAAATTCTCTACTGTTTAGAGCTTAAAGCTACAGAAGCATTGTTAGGAATTGCTTGGACACTGAATTTTAAACTTTTTGACATTGTTAAACAAGCATGTTCATCTTTTCTTGTCACTAGTCCAAGAAAAATATGCTTAATGTATACTACTAAAGGCTATTTATGTGTTAACCTGTTTTAATGCCAAAAGTTTGCTATTTGTCCACAGTTTCCTTAAGAACTCTTTAGAAAAAGGATTGTTTGCCTTAACGAATACTTTGTGTAAAAACAGTATAATGAGTGGAAAGGGCAGAAGCAAGAAAACCCTACATCTGAGCTACTCCATGAAGAATGAGTATCCACATTTAGATGGCACATTATGAGGACTTAATCTTCCCTTAAACACAATAATGTTTTCTTTTCTTTTATTCACATGATTTCTAAGTGTATTTTTCATGCAGGACAGTTTCTCACCCTTGATGTACAGTGACTGTAAAATTTTTCTTTCAGTGGCAATGTATAATCTTAAAGATATGATAAGCATCTTGTCTGTTTTGAAGGGGATATGACAGTAAATCTACTGGATGGAAAATCCTGTTAAAAAGTAGAAAAGCTTTAGTAATCTACGCAGTGTGATGGTTTTATCCTTTTTTTCTTTTTCTCCCTTGGTCTATAATGAAATTGTTATAGCAGTGCAAAATAAAATCCTATGTATAAAATTGTTCCCTTTTTTATGATATCTTTTTTAAAATTTACTTTTTAGTCCATTTGAAACTTTTCTATGTACTTATGTTTTTTAATAGGATCAGAATGCTTAACACCCTTTTTAAAAATTTACTAAAATATGATAAACCTTTAACTATAGTGAAATTCTTGTAGAAAATATAAGCAAGTACTTTCTACAAAACTGGCACAAGAGCGTCTATGCCTGTAGGAAGGTGTAAAGAAGTTCCAGCTGGGACACTCATTACCACTTTCATTCCCTTACTGACCTCAGCTTTCTTTAGGTCTTTCTTGAAGAGTCAAGCAATACTCTTGTCAAAGGTTTGATGTCGCTCTTGTGTAAATCATTAAATGCTGTCATAGTTTTGTTTTATTGTACTCCTGGAGGACAGAATGAAGGGTGAAAGGAAATCTAGGTTTCATGAATATTTTTGTTATAAACTTTTTCCTTAAAGTGGTCTTAGCAGAGTCACTAATCTCACTGATCACTCTTTTTTTACCGATGAGTAAGAAAGGATGACGTTCTGCTCTTTACTACAAAGGAAATGATTCTCTGAAAATGTTTAAAATGCTTTGAACTTTTCCAGAAATTTAATGTGCTTTTTTACATACCAAAAGTTCTTTTATAAATCAATCATAAGGAAAGAAATCAGTAATAAAAAACAAACAACAGCAAGGCAACACGTATATTTTAAAACCCAAAGAAAAGATGGAGTCTTCCAATATTACTGCTACCACGACTACCCCAGTGTGCTTCAATCTGGGGCAGTGGGGCAGCCGGTGCAGTGCATGCACTACAGTTGGTTCCCCTTCCTCTGAGTAGCTCATCTCCTGAGAAATGTGTGTTGTAAGTCTATGTTAATTGACAAGCAGTGTTACTATCTATGAATTCACTGCAGACTCTTATCCTTGTCACAATGTCACATTTGACTTGCAGTGGAATCTTTCATACTGTAATCAAGTTTTTAATTGATCTGTAATCAATTTTATAGAATCTGGACATATTTTAATAGAAGATTGGTCATGGAAAAAATAAATACAGCTTTTAATGTCTCTGTGTAACATTCCAAAATTGCAATCTTCATAAAGACATTGTTACCATTTGTCTTCTAAATTTTAGAGAAATAGTCATTTTGAAAGAGTAGTATATAATTGGATATACAATTTAATATATGGAAGTTAAACTGGATTATTGTTTGTTCTTAAGGATATTCTAAAATAACCTATTAACAGAAAATAGTCTCTGTATCTGCTGATTGTCAAAAGGGTAGGGAAGTAAATGGTACCAAAATGTGTCTAATCACCCAGGAAAAAAAAATTACTTATGCATGCATTGGAACACAATCAATATTTAGTTGCTCATGGGAAGAGAAGCCTATCTCAGTTTATCCCTGAGGTTGCAAGTGTAAGGCTTAACTGTATGAGCTAAATAATACAAAAAGATAAACCTTTTTCACAATAAGAATTGGCTATACAAATAGACAAACTAGCACAGCTGCCTGTGTTGCCTAGATTTTAGATGTGCTGATTACAGCCTAGCCCAGCCGGGCGTGGTGGCTCACTTCTGTAATCCCAGCACTCCGGGGGCTGAGGCAGGAGGATTGTTGCAAGTTTGAGACCAGCCTGGGCTACAAAGTGAGTCCCAGGCCACCCTGAACCAAATAGTGAGACCTTGTCTCAAGACCAAAAAAAAAAAAAAAGTACAGCCTAGCCTTAGAGTATTGGCATACACTAATGTTACACAAACTTACTTGGTTGGAATCATGATAGGAAATTTTAAAATGCCAGTATATGAGTTAGTATTAGTTTACAAAATCATGAGGCCCACTTTTAAATATTGAAAGACAAAATAAACTATGGAAAAAGTCGTAGGGCTGGGAGTTTTGCTCAATGGCTTAAGCGCCTGTCTGGCAAGTGCGAAGTTGTGAATTTGACCCCCGGTGCCGCAAAAAAAAAAAAAAAGAAAAAATCGTTTAAGTGAGCAGACAATTTAAACAATGTATTTTTAAAAATATAAACATAATATGACCTAATAGATTTGCTAATTTGCTTTACCATCATAACCTTTTTACTCTATCCCATAAGAGGTTTTATACCTTAGATATATACAATAAAATACATTTTTTAAAATCTGACACAAACTGGACGTTGTGGCACATGCCTGTAATCCTAGCCTTTTAGAGGCTGAGGCAAAAGGATCACTGTGAGTTCTAGACCAGCCTGGACTACATAGTGACACCATATCTTAATTCAAATGCAGTTAGAGAAATGCAAATTAAAATTGAGATGTTATTTGTTACTCATGACACTGGGAAAAATACAAAAGTGTAACACCAGCTCATCATTTGGGTATTAGCAGAAACGCAAACTGGAACTCCTTTTCTGAAGGAGGATTTGGTAATTTAATAAAATTACAAGTACACTTGCAATGCCCCTTCTAGGAATCTGCCCTGAAGACACTCTGACAATGGAGAAGCTCACGTGTACAAAGTTACCCTTCGCAGCATTGGTTGTAATGGCAAAATACTTGAATTACCAAAATATTTACACAAAGGAGCGTAATTCAATAAAGTAGATCGACGCAGTGAAGTTTATAGCTCTAAAACTGGAGGAAGATCTGTAAACTGACATGACTTCCAGGGTATGGTGTTATGTGAGAAAAAGTGTAAGAATGTGGTTTACTGTTCATATAATAAGGTAGTTCAATAACTGTACATGTATCTGTTTATCTGTGCTAAAGAATCTTACAATAAACTAGAAACTAGTTACAGAGACTGGATGAATACAGGTAGAAAGTAGAGCAGCTGGAATGAGGGGAGGTGACACTAATCTCAAGATGCATTTTCGCATATCTCTGACTCTGAACTATGGTCATTTTTCACATTCCCTAAGCATGATGAAAATTAACCATGTTGTATGGGAATTTAAAATAAATGCATGAAACTAATGCATGAAATTATAAGGCACATTGTCACAATGATAGGGGTAGGGAAGAAAACCAACACACCTAGTAACTTGGAAAAATAGTGTAATCGCACGTAAAGCTAAAGGCAAAATGAACTATACACAAATATTGGACTCTATGAAGGGGCTCTAGGTTAGCAATTGTAAAACTGCCATTTGCATATACTAAGATTGAGCAAATAAGTAAATGTATAATGGGTAGTGAGGGCAGAGTTTCACATCATGGAAGAGTTGCAAATAAGAAATGAAAAAGGCTGGAATAAGGCTCTACAATGTCAGTTTAGAATTGGAGGTATGATAAGCCCGTGAATTTTATATGAGCAGGTCCCTAGACTGGCAAGTACAAGTAGATGAATGTGAGTATGCATCCATACCTAGCGTGGACTGCTGAAAGACACTCCAGTAGCAATGAGCACACTCACTGCCCAGTTACTGGTTCCTAAATGCCATTCTCTAATAAACAGAACTGGGGCTCTATGAAGAACTGGTTAATTCCTGGGCTAGGACAAGCAAATTAATAAACTTGGATCATCTTGTGAGGTCAAGAAGTAAGGAAGCATTTAGAAAATGACAGGAAAGTGGGAAAGCCAGTCAAAGTTGAGCCATTCTTTCGCTTATTATTGCCAACTCTGGGACAATTTAAGAAACTGATGCTAGTAATGGATTGTAAGCTGCAGACTGAAAACTATCCATGGGTTTATGTTGATAGAATTAAATGATTAAATAAATGTGGGGGAAGGTTGGCCCTTTACATTACAATGATGCAAACCAAAAATCAACACAATATTACATTGTTCAAAGCAGAAGTCAGTGCTAAAACTAGTGGGCAAAACACAGGACATGAAACTGTCTTACACTACATCCTCTTGAAGAACTATTACAAAAGAAAAAACACTAATATAATGAGAAAACTTGGAAGTCACTGCGTTCAGTGGTAAGTCTTGAGGACGGCAGGCACCTCCTGATAGGAGGCACTGTGGGGGGTACAGTTCTGTGACATTGCCAAAATATGTAACCTCAACCTAATCATGATGAAATCCCAAACTGAGTGACATTCTACAAAGTATATGGCCAGGACCCAACAAATGCAAACGTTGTGAAAGATAGGAAAGAGGAACTATAACTCGTAGAAGGATACACAGGCCCAGCAAGTCAATCCAGCAGTGAGGAATGTGGAATGCTGGCTTGGACCCTGGACCAAAAAAAAAAAAAAAAAAAAAAGAAAAAGAAAGAAAAAAGAAAAAGAAAGAAAATGCCATTCATAGGAAAATGATAAACTATGAATACATCTCTAAGTATGAAATTGTAATCATGTTTGTTTCCTAACTTCGTTGATTGTTCCGTGGTTATGCAAGAGGCTAACACTGAAGAGTAGATGGCAATTATATGAAAACTGGTGCTTTTGAAATTTTCTGTAATCTTTCTAAATAATAGGCTAAAAAATTCATGAAAGAGACACAGTAGAATTGAAGTGGCTTTATTTTTCTTCTACTACTGCTAATTTGTTGCCTGGAAATTGTATCTGTCTTCAAATACTTTTGTTGTAATTAGTAAAAAGAACACACTCTCAAAAGCAAATATTCTTTCCCAAATTCTTTTTAGAAGCACTGGAACCAAAGTTCCTCCCTTCATTAAGCTTATAAAACAGTAATTTCATAATTGCTAAAACATAGGCACTTACTGAAGAATTGTTATCATTATCCTATGTTGAGTACATTAGTATAGAAAATCTCCTAGATTTGTTTTTATCCAATATCAGTTTTCTGTAGATGCTGTTATAAATTACCACAAAATGAGACTTAAAAACATATTTTCTCTATTAGAATACTGGAGATTAGATCTGACTAAGCTAAAATCAAGGTATTGCTGATAGTGTGTTTGTTTTTGAGTTGCAAGGGATAATTTGTTTTCTTGCCTCTTCCAGCTTTTCAGACTAGTCTGTACTCCTTTTTTGGTGCTACCTTCATCCATCTGCAAACCACCATGGACAGTTGAGTCTCCCACATCACATTACTCTAACACTGTCTCTTCAGACTCTTTCCTTCACTGATAGGCACCTTGTCTGTACTTTGGGTTCAGCACCACAAGCTAAGATAATCTCACCTCAAGGTCAGCTGATTAGCAAATTTAATTCCATCTGCAGCCTTAATTCCCCTTTGTTATGTAACAACAGATTCATAGGATTGGGACACAGCTATCTTTAGGAGCCATTAGTCTGCCTACTGCAGATTCTTATTAATCATATATTGTACAGGAAAAATATCATCCTAGCACTTGCCAAGAATACATCTGGTGCTTTTCATTCCTTGGGTAATTTTGATTTGATCAGTAAAATTAAATGTTTCCTGAAGGAAAAAAACAATTGTACAACTATATGTGTATGTGGAGTAGTATAAACTTTTAATATTTAGAGCTTGTTCAATGAAAGATTCCTCATCTGTGCTCCTGTGATGCCTTTAAAAAGAAAAACAAAAACAGCACCTAACACATAATCATCATGTGTGAGCACTACATAAAGAATTCTTTAAATGGAAAAGTCCATCTGTCTTTAATCCCCAGCACCTACCATAATACTTTACATATAGTAGGCTTTTAATTTCTGTTCAATTTAATTATTTTTAAGTGTAAATAAGCGTCTTTTAAGAGGCACTGAAAATCAGCCTTTCTGATTTATCTGATTCCCCCAGCAATTCCTCATCCAGACAGATCAGCACAAATGAACCCCCAACAGTGTTATAGAAAAAATCTCCTGGGGCCGCTCTGAGGTAAGCTCAGTGGAGAGCACTTCCATAGCATACAAAAGGCCCAGGTTCAAGCCCCCATACTCCAAAATAGCAAAGAGAAAAATGATATCCTGTTGGTGGGAAAGGGAAGGAGGGTGGGAAACAAGGGTAGTAAGAGTCATGTAATTGGTGGCAGCAGTAGAAATGGCAGCAGGATTAGTGAAAAGCTAATACTTTTACACTGCAAAGAAACAGAAATCTGGAAAGGAAAAATGGTTTAAATTTGATTGTATCTCAGTAGCTCTTGAAAATATGAAACCCAACTGCAAACCCCCTGTCTACCTCACAACAAAGTTAAGTGTGCATATGAATCAATTCCAACATTCTCAAGGAAACCAAAAATGTATCCAGTGGTTTTATTAAACTTCTTAAGGGAGTGGATAACTTATTTAAGTCTAAGCAAGATGAAAATGCACACAATAATTAAATAGTTCAATGTCTTGCTACTCTGGACTTTGCATCATAAGATATAGATAGACGATGTAGATATAGATGATAGATATAGATACAGATAAAGCTATATAGATATATAAATATAATTTGCCTAAATTAAAAACTAAGAAGTCATGCATGATGGCACACACCTGTAATATCTGCACTTAGGAGGCTGAGGCAGGAGGATTACTGCAAGTTCAAGGCTAACCTAGGCTGCATAGTTCAAGGCTAGCCTAAATGACATAATGAGACCCTGCCTCAGAAACACTAGAGGTAGGGATGTGGTTTTGTGGTAGAGCATTTGCCCCGTGTGTGCAAGGCTCTGGGTTCAACTCACAGCATGCACACACACACACACCTAAATCTGGTTCAATTTTTAAAAATATACTTATCCTTTACACAGTACTAATGAGAAAGCTAAACCAATTGAATGTGACACAGATGGCCAGGAGAGCAGCATGGCAATCACGTTGGTGTTCCAGTGTCACAGCCTGCAACCACAGTCCCGCAACCCCTCTTGGGAACAGCACAGATCTGTCATTGCATGGCCACCGCGTCATGCTTGTTCCCATGTGTCCTGTTGAACTGACCCCACCTGTAGCCCCTTCAGCAGGCAAATTGAGCATTTTGTTAGGTGCCCATGCTGCCAAAAGAGAAATTTGGCATTAACCTGTCAGAACATTTATGGCAGTATTCTTTGAGCTTTAAAAAAAATAGAAGTAAAAGTTTCCTCAACTGGAAACTTACTTGAACCCCCAATTTGTAAAATAAATAAATGCTGAGCAATGTCTTCATGTTCTACAGCCCTACTCCACTGGCTCCAAAAATACCTCAAATGAGAAAATGCTTAAGAAATGCCTTAAAAGAAACTGAGTGTGGTAGTGCCTGCCTGTAATCCCAGTACTTGGGAGGCTGAGGCAAGAGGATTACCACTGGTTTTAGCCCAGCCTGGGCTGCATAGTGAGTTCAAGGCCATCCTGGAATACACAACAAGACCCTGTCTTAAAAAAAAAGAAAAAGAAAAAAAAAGCCTTAAAAAAGTGCTAAATTAAAAGAGCAAACTACTGGGGTGGGGGAAGATATTTGAAACACGTATTTAACAAAGGAATAGGATTCAGAATATGTACACTTTTAAATTCCCACCAAGAAGTGGGCAACACAAATGAATAGTCACCTTAAAAAAGGGAAATCCAAATGACCAATAAATACTTGAAAGAGCAATCTCAATGGTAATCAGGGAAACAAATACTTAAAACTCACACTAAAAGCAGCCTCCCTGAAAGATACCGTCCAGATGCTGGAATATAGCAACATGGGGAAGACAAGAAGGAGGGAGGCGGGTCCTCTGGACCCAGGAAGAATCTAAAACGAGAATTGAAGCCCACAGAAAGAGTGGAAAGAGGCACTTGGACAAGGAGAGCAGTGGCCTGTGGCACCTCTACCCAGAGCTGGACGCACTCTGTGAAAGGAATTGCTGGAGCCTGGGGACACACAGTTGGAGAGCTGCAGCGGCGGCGGTGGCAGCAAGGCGACCCTGAAGGCCTCTGCCCAGAGAGGCGGTGTTAGAGGAGAGTGGTGGTGGACAGGGGGAGCAGACCTGGAGGACTGGACTGGCTGATGGTGAGTGCACAGACCCCGAGCCCCCGAGAGGGAGAGTGAGGGACTGGCAGCCATTTTAGGACTGGAGCCGCTTCTGGTTGGGCACAGTCCCATGGAGGTTGCTCTGACCAAGCCCCGGAGGGTCCTGGCAGGTGACCAGCTCGGTCTGGAGACCACGGCTCCACACGCACCCTAGGGATGATAGCAGAAGATTCGCAGATAACCAGGCCAGGTTCCCAGGCTACAGCCCCAGCCCTGAGCACTGTCCCTGACATCGGGGAGCTGAGGCAGGCTGGGGAAAGGCAGCGGACAGCACCATAACAGTGCACCCACTGGTAAACACAGATATCCACAATCAGCACTGGCTAGAAGAACCAGTCTAACTTTAAGAAATTACAGACAACGCGAGGAATACCAAAATCCCTGGTACACACTTGTCCAGAACAACCCAGGAATATGTCAAGACAAAGAAGCAAAAGGCAGTCTCTGGCCTCCAATTCAAGCAGAACAAACCCTGGAGAAGCAAACGCAGAAGAGGTCTGGAGTCCCACAACTAAAGTCTCTGAGGTGATGACAACTGAAGTAAAGAAACAACTTCATAAGGCTATAAAAGAAATTAGAACAGAAATACTAACTCAATTAAAAGAAGAAATGAAAAACATAATAAAAGAATTGCTAGACATCTCTAAAGGAGACATAGATGAAAAAATGGAGCATAGGAAAATGAGGGAAACATAGAATGAACAATACAAAAAAGATTTAGAATACATGAAACAGATTCAAAGAGAATACCAGGAAATCAAAAACTCCAGTGAAAGTTGGCAAAACCACCTGAAGGAAACTAAAGATAGACTTTCAAACCTTGAAGACAGGTTTGCAGCTTATGATCGTGAAAGGAAAGATCTCTTAAAAATAACAAGAAACCTGGAAGTAACAATATAATGGCTACAAGACAACCCAAAGAAACATAACTAAAGAATAAAAGGTGTGAGTGAAAAAGCAGGGGTCAATACAAAACAAATTAAAAGCCTATTTACAGAAATGATTTCAGAAAACTTTCCAAGCATGGAAACAGGAAGTGACTTTCAGATAAGTGAAGCATATAGAACTCCAGCTAAACATAACCAAAATATGCCTATACCCAGGCATATAATAATCAAGATCCCAGAAATTCAACACAAAAACAGAATATTAAAAACTATTAGAGAAAAAAAACAGATCACCTACAAAGGAAAACCCATCACAGTCACAACAGACTTCTCAACACAAACCAGGTCAAGAAGAGCTTGGAGTAAAGTATTTCAAGCCTTGAAAGAAAACAGCTTCCAACCCAGATTGATGTACCCTGCAAAATTATCTTTCAAAGTCAACAGGGAAACAAGATACTTCTATGACAAAGAACAACTAAAGGAATTTATGACAACCAAGCCAACCCTACAAAGAATACTGAAGGACATTTTAGAGAGAGATAAAATGTCCACAGCTCCAGAAACAGTGGCAGAGGGATATCACCGAGTGGGGCAGACAATTGAATAATCCATCATCGGGATTTGAGTCCAGTATTGTTTTCAATGAGCTGTTTAGTTTGATCTTATTCTATCTTGACCTGCCTAATTTCATTATATATGATGACATAGACAGCTATTTCAAAGATAACAAAATATATTAGGGTAGCCTTTATTGATATTTGATCACCTTGTTTTAAAAACCTGTATTGCTTTCATTGTTCTCTTTTGAGTGATTTTAACCTATTTTGGTTCGTTTGATTATATTATAACATGATGTAGGCAACTGCTTAGAAGATAATATGAGGTACTATAGAAATCAACGTTTTATTACTATGTATTGCTTCCATTGTTTTATTTTTTATTGGTTTTATTCTGTACTATTTTGTTTGATTATATTAGGCTCGATGGTATGAGTAGTTATTTTGAAGATAATAAGAGGTATTGCAAGGGGAAAGGAGGAAAGAAGGAAGGGAAAAGGAAAAAGACATAGATTTATATATTGGTATACATAAGATGGTTAAAATGACTATACTACTAAATGCATTAACTATGGAAAGAGAACAATTGATACACATATAATTAGATCAATTTTACATGTCTATATCTGTCAATCTGAGCAACCCCCTTGAAGGTAACGATATGCAATGTTACAACCACTGTCAAATTCCAATCATCCCATTTTGTAAACTTACAATGTGACAGTATTGGATTAGTTGTTGTTGTTTGTTGATCCCTTTTGCTTTTTGTTTCTCTTTTCTGTGACCATTGTTTTATTTTTTATTGGTGTTATTCTGAACTATTTTGTTTGATTATATTAGGCCTGATGATATGGGCAGTTATTTTAAAGACAACAAGAGGTATTCTAAAGGGAAAGGAGGAAAGAAGGAAGGGAAAAGGAAAAAGACATAAATTTATAAATAGGTATACATAAGATAGTTAAAATGACTATATTGCTAAATGCATTAGCTATTGAAAAAGAACAGTTAATACTCATATGATTAGATCAATTCTACATGTCTATATCTGTTAATCTGAACAACCCCTTTGAAGGTAACGATATGCAATATTACAACTACTGTCAAATTCCAATCATCTCATTTTGTAAACCTATAATGTTACCGTATCGGATTTGTTGTTGTTGTTTGTTTGTCTCCTTTGTTTTTTTGTTTCTCTTTTCTGTGTCCATTTTCTCTTAAATAAAAAGAATAAAAAATAAAACTCACACTAAGACAGTTACGATCCTTGTGTTGGAATAAAATGTCAAAATATCAAGTATTTGAATGTGAAGCAAAGGAAATCCTCATCTACTGGTAGAGGAATACAAATTGGCGTAACCAGAAGTTTGCAGTTCTCTCTCTTGGGACAGGCTCTGGAGAAACTTGTTCATGCATGCACCACAATATGTCTACCAGGATATTTAAGGTCATATGTAATAGCCCCAAACAATGCAGACCTGATTTCCATCAGTAGGAGGGATGAATCATGGTCTATTTCCATCAGAGAGAACATGCAGCAATGAAAATGAGTTGAGTTGCAGCCACTCAGCAACAGGAGGCATTCTGTAAACATGGTGAGAAAACATATGGTATTATTTTGTTAATTCTAAGATTAAACAACGAAATTCTTACTAGGAAATTATCACAAAAGCCATAATACTTATTACCTCTAATAGGTAGGAGTGATTTTCAAGGGGCACTCAGGGGTTTCTCTGGTACTAACGAAGTTCTGTCTCTTGACCTAAGCGAGAGTTCTGTAGATATTTCCTTCTTATTTCTTTAAATTATGCCTGTGTGTTTTATATACTTTCCTGTAAATAAGAGTTTATTTCTATTCAACAAGCAAAAATGCTGTGTTATGAGTTGCCTTCAAAACTGAGATGCACAAAATTTGCCTGATCCTTTTGCTACGGATTTTATGTGTCTCCCCTTCCAATGATAAGTTATATTGAAATCTTAACTGCGGAGTAATTCAGTGGTATGGTTTAGATCTAACAAATATCTCTAATATGCTTGCTAGAGGTTTGGTTGCCAACTGATGTGGTTTTGAAAGATGATTGTATCATGGGGGCTTTAATTTCATCAGTGGGTTAACCCAGTGGTTGTTTCATAATTTGATTGTATCAGTGGGTATATGGTCTATATCTAGATGTACCTTCAAAGCCTCATGTGCTCATAGGTGAGGCTTTGGAAACATAATCAGATCCTGGGGATGTATATTCATCAGTGGATTACTTCTCCGGTGAGTTTATAGCTGTATATGATATTGGGAGGTGAAGCCTGGTCAGAGGAGGTGTATCCCTGCGGGTGCGGCTTGGGGAGGTACATCTCCCTCTCCCCTCCCTCAATATCTCCCTATTTCCTGCTGCTATGTCATGAGTTATTTTTCTTCTGCTATGCCACCCTGTCTTGGAATCAGCTGACTATGGACTGATGCCTCTACAAATTGTGAGCCGAAATAAACCTTTCCTCCTTAGAGTTGTGGGTGTTGAGTACGGTGTCTCAGCAATGAGAAAGTAACTAAGACAGGGCAAGGCAATAAAAACCTAGGAGGTGGGCCTGGTTGAAAAGAATGAGTCATGAAGACAGGATCTTGGGGCCTATATCATGTCCCCACCCTTCTGTCAAATTCTTACTCCTTCTGCTTCCAGGCTTCTGTAAGGTGGGCAGCTTTGCCCCACCATGGACTTCTACCATTTCGTTTCAGCCTTGCTACAGGCCTAAGCAATGGATCCATCTTACCATGGACTAAAACCTCTGAACCCATGAACTACAATGAACATTTCCTGCTTTGTTATGCTCAAATATATCATCACAGCAACAGAAAGCTGAATAACACACTTAGAATTTGACTATATTTAGAAGTAGGATCATTGAGGGTATTATTCAGATGAAGTCATTCTGGACTAGGAAGGGCCCAAAATCCAAAGTGGTTGGTGTCCCTATAAGACAATGATTATGTGCAGTCACAGAGACACAGGGAGATACCAGAGGAGATCAACGTTGAGGTTAGAGTTGTGCACCTGCAAGCTAAGGAACGCTGAGGATTGCTGGCCACTGATCAGAAGTTAGGGTGAGGCGAGAAAGAATTTTCCAATAGGTATCAAAGGAGATGGCCTACTGACATCTTGACTTTGAGATTTGGGCCTCCAGAAGAGTAAAAGAATAAATTTTTGTTGTTTTAAGCTGCCCAGTTACACTTTGTTATGGCAGTGCTGGGAAAGTAGCATACTCTTTACACCCATCAAACGAAGACATTTTTCTGATGGGCTGTCTCTGCACCTTCTCTGGAGGGTCATGTCATAGCCATGGGTTTATAGGACAGTAATAGCTGCTTCACTGTTTGGCATGTGTAGGGCTCATCCTGACAGAGGCAAAATTAATCTCTTGGGGTATTTTTACATATTCCTGCCTCACAAGAATTTAATTTACATACCAGGATGCTGCTTAGAATATTAGTACGCAGGAGATTTCATGAGAAATCATAGGTATAACCTATAGGGATTTTTAATATAATACTAAAGATAGAGTTTTAATGCTACTTGTGCCCAGAATTCAGCTGAAAATTGAAGCAGGTGTCAAAGGTACACAAGTGAGATCTTACTATGATTATGATGATGACAATGACAATAGAGACAGGAGGCAAATTCTAGAAAGGATTTCAATCTTGTGGAAATCAGCAAGTAAGAGCAAATGATGGAGACTACAAGCTGGCTAAGAAGTATCATGTTTTGTGTTTGAAATGCTGAAACCATTTAGAATGATTTGAATATTGCTAACTAGGTGTGGGCATTGATGACAAGAGTGGAGATGACTAGCTGGAGGGCGAGGCACTCACTCGAGGGAAGGCCACTGCAGCCTTATATTTGACAATTAATTTTGCATTAAAATAGCCACATTACAGTCCCCCAGAGATAATGCTGCTGGAGAGAATTCACGTTTATGGAAACAGGAACAAAACATGGTGAATGACCACAACGCCAGCCCTCCCTTAGCTGCTTCCTTGTATCTGTGTGTGTGTGTGTGTGTGTGTGTGTGTGTGTGTGTGTGTGTGCGAGAGAGAGAGAGAGAGAGAGAGAGAGAGAGAGAGAGAGAGAGTTGAATGCCACTATCCATTCTTTATGCCTTTTCCTCAATCATGTGGTAATCTATGATAAAGCACTGATTTTCAGTATTCTCTTTGCAATGTGTATTATGAAAGCACCATAATCATAGATGGTTCTGTCCAGGACTGTAGCAAAAATAATTATTCTCTATCCTGTGGATATTTATTTTTTATTTTTTTATTTTTTTAGCATCGGGGATCGAACTCACAGGCTCACACCTGCCAGACAGGCGCTTAAGCTGCTGAGCCAAACTCCCAGCCCTGGGTTTTTTGAGGCAGGGTCGCACTACGTAGCTCGGGCAGGCCTTGCGCTCGTGCTGTAGCCCAAACCGGCCTCGAACTCACAACGCTCCACCTACCTCAGCCTCCCGAGTGCTGGGATCCTGTGGAAATTTATAATCTAAGGGGAGCATGAGATTGTTTCACATGACCAGCCAACAAAAGATGGGCAAAGAAGACAGGTAATATGGATGTTGAAGTTAATATGCATAGAGTATTACAACTATGTAGTATTCATTTTCTAGGGCTGCCATTAACAGAGTACCCCAAACTCAGTAGTCCAAACAACAGAAATGCATTGTCTCACAGTTCTGGAGGGTAAAAGACCAAAATCAAGTGTCAGTAGGGTTGGTTCTGTTGAAGGTATCCTTGGTGTTTTAGATAGCCATTTTCTCTCCCCCACCCCAGGCCCTGCCCTACCCTTCCCCAGTACCAGAGATTGAACCCAGTACCTCCTATACACCAGGCAGGTGCTCTACCTCTGAGCTACATTCCCAGCCCTTTTTATTTATCTATTTTTGAGACATTTTGGGGGCACTAAATTGCCCCAAGATGGCCTCAAACTTCTGATACTTCTGCCTCAGCCTCCAGAGTAGCTGGGATTATAAGCATGTGCCACCATGCCTGGCATCTGTCTCTTTATATCAGCTTCCCATTTATGTACCTCTATATCCAAATCTCTCCCTCTGCAAGGACACCAGTCATACTGAATTAGGTCCTACCCTAATGGTTCATTTTCAACTTGATTATGCTGCAAACATCCTCTCTCCAAATACAATAACATTCTCAAGTCCTAGGGTTTAGGACTTGAACATGGATTTTTGTCTGTGGGTGCACACAATTCAGTCCATAGTAAATGTGGTCATGGATTATGGGTTTCAGCAAGTAAGAAAAGAAGCACTGAGCTCGTTCTTCAGCCCAGTAGGTCTTTATGATGATGCTAGGATTTGGGAAATGCTGCATTTGACTTAAGCAAAGTAGATGTAAAGAGACTTTTATCCCAATGATCTACGAGAATTGCAGGTTTGCGCTCAGCCTGGACAACTTAGCAACGCAGTTAGATCTCATCTCAAAATAAAAAATAAAAAAAGCCTGGGGATGTAGCTCAGTGCAAAGGTCTTGAGTTTAATCCCCAGTACTGGAAAGAGAACAAGAGAGAGAGAGGGAGGGAGAGAGGGAGAAGGAGAAGAGGAAGGGGAGGGTGACAGGAAGGGGAGATGGGGAAAGAGAGTGAGAGAGAGACACAGAGAGAGATTAATTTCCAAACAATGTTTCCTGAATGCTCCTTATTCTCATCTGTTTCCACTGATATTAGAGAAAAGCCACCACATGGAGTAATCCCCTTTCTGGTTTGTAGGTCTCACTATGTGATTGAGACTCATTAAATACTCAGGACTTTACCACTAAAGTTTCCACAACTGCACAAGTCCAGCATGGTTACCTCCTTTGTCCTGCTTGGTGCAACACCTTGGAACATCCATCAGGCAGCACCACCAGCATGCCCAGGAAATTCCTGAAAATACACCATGTGCAGTAGTACTGCCTGTTCCTAATTCGTGTCACCTCCCACACCTCTCTCAACCTGAGAGCTTCTTTCTTTAACTGAAGCAAACTTCACATGACATAAAAATAACCATTTTAAAGTAAGCACTCTGGTACCTCTTAGTACATTCACAATGTGAGCAACAACCACTTGTATCTAGTTTGAAATTTTTTTCATTTGCCCCAAAGGAGATCACATTTCCATCTCTCACTCTGCATTGCACGCTCCCCTCAGCCTTGAGTAACCACCAATGTGCATTCTGTGGTCATGGATCTAATTATATTTCATCTAAGTAGAATCATACTTTCTGTGAGCTTTTATGTCTGACTTATTTTATTTCTTTTAAGTATATTTTTATTTGAATTGCACATGCTATATGAGATACAGTATGATCTTTCAGTGCATGTAGACAATATGAAATGATCAGATCAACGTAGTTGGCAGCTTTCTTCATTTCATATATCAAGATTCACCCACTTTGTAGCCTATATGAGTACTTCAGACCTTCTTATGGCTGAATACTGATAGCATTTCATGGGCATACCACAGTTCGCTCACCTGTTCATTCACTGCACTGATGTACATTTGGGCTTCCACCTTCTGGTTGTTGTGACTAGGGCTGTATTAAACATACATATGCATGTATCAAACAGATTGCCAAGTGGTACTTGTCACCAATCTACTTATTTTATTTTATTTTATTTTATTTTATTTTATTTTAAAGAGGATAAAACCAAGGAAAATAAAACAGTATACAAACCAATAAAAATAAACCAGTATAAGTGGTACAGGACTTCAAGACCTTATGGAACCAACAATAGTTACCATAATGCCTTTTGTTGTCTTGAGAATAGCTGCAGATACCTTCGGACATAGTAAAAATCAAACAGAACAGAATAGAATAGAACAATAAAAGCAAAACAATGAATGCAACAAAGGACTTCAAAACAAGCCAGTAGTAAATCCAAAATGGCTACCATAATATGTCTTACAGTCTTTCAAATAGCTGCTCATGCCATCAGATTTAACATAAACAAAACAAAAGAGAATAAAACCCAACCCAACAAAACAATGAAAATGATATGGCTTCCCTGCCAGGATCACTTCCTGGTGAGGTCTGGTTCTCTCCCTCCGCAGTCTGCGAATGGCGCTGACTCACAGTGAGAGGCGTGGGTCTGGCTGTCCCCACTCCGGCAGCAGCCCGTGCATGGCTCTGGTTTCCAGGCGGGGATCACCCCTGGTGAGGGTGAGGCCTGGTTCTCTCCCTCCTCAGTCCACAAACGGCGCTGACTCACAGAGAGAGGCTTGTGTGTGGTTCACCCATCTACTTTTGATTTTCCTAAATTTAAATAGCAAAAACATTCCTTCAATATTTCATTTAAAAATTGATTAGTTACATATGCACATAGTTTTTAAAAAAAGCTAAAGAGTATATATGGCTTATTTAGAAGGAAAAGAAAAAAACACCCTTGTCCTTTCCTCTCCACTTCACAATTTGCTCCCCAGAATTCTTGGCTCCATTTCTCAGTTGTTGTTTCTCAGTGCCCAGCTTCCTCGGTCCAAAACCAATGATACTAGGGTTCAAACTTCCAGCTCTTACTTTAAGAAGTTACAGAAGTAGGACCCATGGCTGTGCAGTGTTAAAAGGGGACTCGAACACCACCTCCACACCTTCACTCACCTTTCCTGACTTCCCTAGTCAGATCCCATTCTGCTAAGTCAAATATTTGTTGGCATTTCTTGTACCTGGCTTTGTCTTAAATTCTTCTGGCCTTTATGTATTTGTAAACTTTTTTCCTTTAGTGGTACTTATGAGGTCCCAGAAACTATGACTATTTTACCCTACAAGATAGGGAAATTTACAGATTTGACTAAGATTAGACCTTGAGAAATGGGTGAGGTGGTGCACAATTACAATTCCAGCTAATCTAGACTTTGAGGCAGGAGGACTGCAAGTTGGAGGTCAGCATGAGCAAACTAACAAGACCTTATTAATCTCAAAATAAATTGTTTTTAAATGGGGAATGTATCTCAGTGGAAGGTACAGCATTTATGTAGCACACAAGAGCCCCTGGCTTCAATCTCCATATTGGAAAAATGAAACAAAGCAAAACAAAACAAACTATATGCATGAATAGAATAGAGATAGATAGATAGATAGATAGGGATAAAGATATCCGCAATTGGTTGATTAATTCCAAGGATGCATAACCTACATAAACTGTGCACAGAGTCCCATTATATTTCTTTCCAGTTTCTTTCTGTGATTTAGCATACATATATGCTTTTACCAAAACTGCATCACATCCTGTATATAATTTTTTCAGTTATTGTATTGTATACATCTTCTGACATTGTTACACTAACCTCCTAGGCTGTAATGATTAGGAGTGTGAGTCAGGAGTCTGTCTGCTTCAAGTGCTGGTTGGACCACTTATCAGCAAGAGATTGAAACTCCTCATTCAGGTTCAACAATTATGGAATAGAAGTAAAAATCCCTTCAATTCATAGTTTTTTGGGAAGGGTGGGATGTGCCTTTACAAATCAAGTCATTAGAAGTCTGTTGGCACACAGTAAGTACTCAATAAATATTAGTTCACTGCTATTCTATAACTTTGATGGCTGTATAGTATTTCATTGTGTGTTATAATTTATTTAATCAGTTCTTACTGCTGGCTATAAATAAATTAGGCAAAACAATCAGTGGTCAGTTAACATCCTTATCATTACATTTTTAAGCACATCAACAATTATTTCTCTGGAATATATTCTTAGAAATGTAATTACTAGTTCATAATGTATAGACATTGTTAAAGATTTTTAATCCACTTATTTTTCCTCAGGAAATGTGCCAATTCATACTCCAAACAGATCCTGAGAGCATTCTGTTTCCTGCCCTCCATCACCAGCAAGAGGATTTTTTATTTGAAAAACATATACTTGACAATGTAATAAGCCCCAAAACATGACGAGTCCATCTTTTGTTTTAATATTATTTATCAAGCCTATCAGTCTTTCCTCATTACATTTAAACACTTTTAGATAACACTAAATTTTTATATGCATATTTGTGAAATTTGTTTGTGAAATTTTTATCATGGCACAAATTCCTCTTCTGCTCCTGGAGGTTTAATTCAGGGCCTTTGCACTGAGTTATACCCCAAGCACCAACACCCGCTTTTTTTGTTATTTTGATACAGGGTCTGGCGAGGTTGCTAAATTGTACAGACTGGGCTTATAGTTATGCTCCTTCTGCCTCAGGGTTGTGCCACCACACCCAGCTTGTGCCACAGATCTCTATATTTCTATGTGCCAAATAGTTTAATTTGGGGGATAACTAGTATTGCTATAATATTAAATGTTCTCAACCAAGAACATGATATGTGCACTGCACAACAAGGACTTTCAAAAAGTATTTAGAGATAATGACATTTTTCCTGAAGCACTTCTGTTTTTGAGGAGCTCCCTTTGTTTTAAATATTTAAAATCAGTTTTGCTTTTATCTTTTCAAATTCAGGACATCTTGATGAAGAAATTTCTGCCTATTTTACTTTTTCTTTAAACCAAAATATTTGTACCTTTTACCATTTCTACTAATTTTCATTTTCATCAGTTCTTATTTTTATTTTTAAATTGTTTATTTTCTCTTCTATACATCTCAGTGTATTATTCTAAAAAGTAGCCTTTCTTATGTTTTGTTTTAACTATAAAATGTCATTCAAAAGTAAATAGCAAATAATCATTCTGTATGCCTTTGATTCAATATAAATGAACATTCAGCAAATGCTCATTCTTTACCAGGTAAATGTAGTACAGTATATCATATTAATGTGCTGTTGAATAACATGCGATATTGAAAATAGTCACTGCTAGAATCGTGGCTTGTCCAGGTATGGTGACACATGCCTGTAATTCCAGCACTCGGGAGGCTAAGGCAGGTTTGTTGCGAGTTTGAGACCAGCCTGGGCTGCAAAGTGAGCTCAAGTCCAACCTGAACTGCATAGCAAGACCCTGTCTCAAAAAGACAAAAAAAAAAAAAAAAAAAAAAAAAAAAAAAAGAATCGTGGCTTGTGATTTAATAAGCACAAGTCCCAACTGAAATCTTCCCAACTGGCTAGCCCTGGTTAACTTCTTTTAACCTTGTCCTCAAGACAAATTGCATTTTATTGGCTCTGTAGCCTGTTGATATCACCCCAGGGATGCTGGTAAGATGTGTTCGTTGTGCAAGTACCTACATACTCACGCTAGTACTCTCAGCACTTTTCCTACCTATTTTGGTACTTCCAACTTCCTCAGTCCCTTGGACCCGATTTCCTGTCCCGTTCTTCTCTGGGCTTCTTGCTCTGTCTGCGAGATGCTTACTATACCACTACTGGAAACAAACAAACAAACAAAAAAGACACAATATAAGTCTATCAATAAGGAAATTTTAAAGTTTTAATCTCCAAAACAGTCTACCAGTGTGATTTTGAGCAAGGTACCTAACTCTTTGTTCCTCAGTTTCCTTAGTGAAGTGGGAATATTAGTAGGGGTGGTTATGTTGTTTGCTTGTCACCAAAATCTTTATGATGATGAAATATTTATAAAGCATGCAAAGAGTAATTTAGCTGTAATTTAGCAGTGAACAGTATATATGTGTGGGTTAAATAAAAAGAGAAAAATAGACCCGGGTGAGGGGAATCTCATGATACCTTGTTCACTTCACATTGTTATATCAAAAGTACATCACAAACAACAAATATTTCTCATAGTTCAGGAGACTAAAGAATCTAAAATCAAGGTACCAGCAGATCTGGTGTCTAGAGAGAGCTACTTTTTCATCATATTCTCATGTGGTCAAGGAGAGTTCTAGTTTCTTTCTCTTCTTATAAGGACAGTAGTAAGCTTAATTAGCTCATGTAAATTTAATTAGGTCAAAGACCCCAGCTCCTAATACCACCCACTAAACGATAAGATCTCAACATATGGATCTGGGGAGGACACAGCTATGAAGTTCATAATACAGAAGTGCCAAAGAAGTTGGAAAAAATAAATATCAGGATCTTATACATCATCTTTGATAAGTAAAGCTGTGTGTGCACATGTGTGTATGCACACAAAGACATGTTAAATTAAAAAAATCTGATGTAGAACAATATATATATATGATCATATATGTACATATATATATATATATACACAAACACCACATATTTACATACATGAGATATTTACATATTTTACATATATTTACATATATTTACATATTTGCCTGCACACAGAGAAAACTATATGGAAGAATACATCCTAATTTCTGACTATGGTAACTTTCTGGAGATTAAACTTTTCTTTTTAATTCTATACATGTCTGTAGTGTCTGAATTTTTATAATAATATATTAATATATTACTTGCATGAAATTTTTAATTTTAATTTTTAATTTTAATTTCTTTTTTTTTGTGTGTGGCACCAGGGATTGAACTCACAGCCTCATGCCTGCCAGACAGGCGCTTAAGCCACTGAGCCTAACTCCCAGGCCTAGTTTTTTGAGGCAGGGTCGCACTATGTAGCTCAGGCTGGCCTTGCGCTCACGTTGTAGCCCAAGCCGGCCTTGAACTCACAACACTCTGCCTACCTCAGCCTCTCGAGTGCTGGGGTTAATAATTTTTATTAATACATTTTACAGTACATTATGATTACATTCATTGTGGGGAGTTGGTCCATGTACATAATACACCTCAATTTCTTTTTTTCCCTTCTCCTCTACCTCTTTTTCTGTGATTCATTTATTTACCTTATAAGTCATTATAAAGTTGACCATCATACAAATTAACCACCAGACTAACAGGCAAAAAACATATAAAACATACAATTTACTAAGCCAAGGTACATTTTTAGATATAGTGAATGTTATGGTTTAAATCTAGATGTCCCCCCAAAACCTCCTATGCTCATAGGTGGGGCTTTTGGGAGGTGGATGGATCATGGATGTGTAATATTGGGTACAATAACAGGGCTAGTCCACTGATTAGTTTAATGTAATTCCAGATGTGATTAATGGGAAGGTACACCCTGCATGCGGGAAACACCATCCAATAGGCTTGTGGCCTGATTAGAATAAAAAGGGAAAGAAAGGCTCACTGTTTGCTGCTTCCTGGCTGCTCTCCCATGGACTGTTTCACCTCTGCAATGCCCCTTTGCCATGCCACCCTGCTTTGGAGCCAGCTATGAACTGAAACATCTACAAACTGTGAACTGAAATAAATCTTTCCTCCTTTAACTTGTGGGTATTGGATATTTTGTCCCAGCAGTGAGGAAGTAACTAAGATGGTGGATTGCAATAAGTTTTTTTCTCTTTTTTTCCTATTGTCTGTCTTTTACTTTGCACTTTAAATATTGAATTTGTCATATAAGAGAAGTCATGCAATATTTATGTTTTTGTTTCTGATTTACTACATTTAACATTACCGTTCCAAGGTTCATCCTTTTTCCTACAAATGACTGGAGTTTATCCTTTTTTTGTGATAGAGTAGTATCCCATTGATTATAATTACATTTTCTTTATCCATTTCATCTTTTGATAGGCATATAGGCCTCTTCTAAAATTTAACTATTATGAATTGTGTTGCTGTAAATATGGATTGGCAAGTATAATTCTAATATCAGGTCTTTAACTCCTTCAGAAAGATACCTAGGAAGGGGAATAACCAGGTCAAATGGAATTTCTAGTTTTAGTCTTTTAAGGAATTCTGTGTACTTAAAGTGTTAACAGAAAACTCGAGTATCTCTTGGCTCACTAAGGAGTCCTCTTCTTTCCGTTTTTGTAGGGGTTTCCCAGTGAGATTCCTGACCCCTCTATGAGGTGTTCCAATTTCAGATTCAGCCCCTACAGCATGTGAACTCCATAGGGCAGACTGTGAGATTTTCAGTTTTGTTTTCCTGTGCGTGAAACATCCCATTCATGGAAGGGGTGTGAAAAAAATACTTGTTAAATTAATAAATGGATGAACAAAGGAAGGAAAAAGATACACACAAAATTTCCCCAATCATTCCTTTTTTATTTTGAAAAATTTTTTTCTATTATATCCTTCTACTTGTTTTTCTGTTAAACTGTTTTTTCTGTAACAATAGCGGTTGCCTCCATGGGAAGGACATGTACTTGCCCCTGTGATACTTTTACCTCTGTTATTACCTATTCAAAAAGGAGTAAGTGCAAATTAAAAATAAAATTCAGTGTAGTAGCTGGGTACGGTGACACACACCTATAATCCCAACACTGAGGAAGCTGATGTAGGAGAATCACAAGTTTGAATCCAGCCTGGGAAACATAGCAAGACCCTGTCTCAAAACAAAACAAAATAAAATTTAAAAACAGCTAGGGATGTAGCACAGTGGTAGAGCATCCTTGAGTTTCATCCTCAATACAAGTGAAAAATAAAAAGAGTAATAGAATTATTTTCATTTATGATGCCAAAGTTTTCAAACTGTTGGACTGGCAAATTAAAAGTTAAAATTTGTAACCCTATATCAACCTCACAATATTTAATTTGTGTCCCAGCACTCGGGAGGCTGAGGTAGGAGGAGCGTTGTGAGTTAGAGGCCAGCTTGGGCTACAACGCGAGTGCAAGGCCGGCCTGAGCTACACAGTGCGACCCTGCCTCAAAAAACCAGGGCCGGGAGTTTAGCTCAGCGGCTTACGCGTCTGTCAGGCAGGCGCAAGGTTGTGAGCTCGATCCCCGTTGCCACAAAAAAAAAAAAAAAAAAAAAAAAAAAAATTTTAATTTGTGGATATTTTGAATTAAAAGCAAAATTCTCAAACCCCAAAGCACTGAATAGAGTACTTTACACATACTTTGCACTCAAGTATTTGATGAAGAACCACCTCTAGTTGACATGAAAGACTCAGGGTTACAATAAGTGTCCGCCATGACACTTTTGAGGGTCCTTGTTCCCTGTCACTGTAATTTGTTAATTGCTGTCCCTACAGCTGGATCCCCCTAGCTCTGATCAGTTGTCACACTTCCTCCACCTACATGCACACTTGGGGTGCACTCAGGCAGGTGTGGTTGCGAGCTGGAGAAGTTTGGGGAGACCTCCCCAGTATTCTGTTGCCCAAGGTGGTGGTTGACAAGTGAGGCCATGTCTCCGGGTGCTAACAGTTACTTGGGGCTTGTTGTAAAAACAGGTTCCAGAACCTTGGGATCTAAATGGGAGTGGAGATCCCTGGAATTTGTTGTGAAGAGCAAGAATGCCTTGAGCTACTGCACCCTCTCTGCTTCTGTGCCCTTCCCTCAGCCTGGACCTCCTGAGGACCAGAAGCCAAGTATTCTTCCCTTCTGGGTCCTCAGGTCTCACATGGTGTGGAGCACAGAGGACAAAGTCTCTGTATGAAGTCTTTTGTTTGAAGTGATTAGTCTGTGTTTAAGTTGTTACTAATTCTTTCATTCTCCCCATGAGTGAAAATTTATTATATGGCTACGAATGGGATTTTGTTATGGGTTGAACTATGTCTACCAAAAAGGTATGCTAAATCCTAATCCCAGTCCCTCAAAGTGTGAGTTTATTGGGAAATAAAGTCCTTGCAGGTAATGTCGCAATGGGTACAGTGAGGCTCCACTCAACCTGACCGGCTCCCTCACAAGAACACATCACGCAAGGAGGAGCAGACACCATGTGACAATGAAGGCAGAGGCTGGAGTGTTGGTGTGACAAGCCAAGGCACGCCAGCACCTCTGAGGGAGCTCGGCTCTGATCCTTAGCCCTTTAAGAATTCATTTCTGTGGTTTGAAGCTGCTCAGTCCGTGGTAATTTCTTACAGCAGCCCTAAAATATTAGCAGACTCAAAATGCAAAACTCACTGGAGGATATCACTATGGTCTATGTTTACCTTGATGTGGATAATATAATTTGAACAACATATTGACTGAGGTGGTAAGGCACACACCCTACCAAGATCTTTCCACTGGAAACTTGCTGAAATGGTGTGCATGCTCTACAAGGGGTTTCCACTGTATGAACTGCAAGGACTTGTGACTGAGGGGGTGCTCACTAGCCCCCTGCAGACCTCCTTAAAATGTGGACTCCAATTCATAGGTACCCGGTATGATCTGAGACTCTAGTCATGGATGCTCTTGGTTTCAGACCACACCTATCGCAAAAAAGCTTTTGGTTCATGCTACATCCGAGTCTGGGAAAACAGTGGACTAACTTAGGGATGGATTCGGAGAAAGGATGTTTTCCTGAGTACGGTGGGATTCAGGGGATAGACTCCTGCCAGCTCTGAATGTGGGCTGTAACAATGACACAGGACACCACATCCTGCAGTGGGATTATTTACTTTCACTAGACTCCAATGTGCTGATGAGGAAACAATTAAAATAACTTGCAGAAAACCATAAAGATGCTGTTAGTTCCATTACCTGCTTGTCAGCTGCTTCTGATCTCTCTCCAGGAGTTTAAAGATCTCCCTAAATCCAGGTGCACTGAACACTTAAAGATGCTTTAATAATAATGATATTAAAACTAAACAATATCCTTTAAGGAAAGCCTTCATTTTTTCACCTGTCAAACATCTAATTATTAAAGCACGGTCATTTATTGTTGGATGTTTTAATCACGGTATTAGAGCCAATGGTAGGGTAGAGTAAAATAGAAGCTAATATTGCTTTTCAGTTAACATTCAACAATGTGCGTAATGGATTTCATCTGATTAAGAACAGCCCTAAGGATACATCAGATTATGAATTCTCATTTCTTCCAGAATACACATTATGTGTAATGTCACATACCTCTAATTCCAGCTACTCAGGAGGTTGAAGCAGGAGAATCACAAGTTTGAGGTCAGCTTGTGCAATCTAGAAAGATCCTATCTCAAAACCAAAAAAATGAAAAAGAGCTGGGGATGCAGCTCAGCAATAGAGCACTAAGCCACAGCAACACACACACACGCACAATACTGAAAGTGCCTTTCTCTTTAACAGTGCCCTAGGCTTGCCTCTGTGTTGACAGCTCATCCCTACCCTGATCTCTGTACAAGTCATTGATTGCATCTTTTTGGTTTTATTACTGTGAAGAAAACATCTTTATTTCTTCCACATTTGACACTAAAAATTATTTAAAAGAACTTAACAAAACCGAAGCCATGACCAAAACAAATGTGTTGTGCAGATCATTTGATTCTTGGGACTGGTTTTATTATTTTTGGAACTATTACAAGACTTCTGTTCAGCATGTTGAATGTTAAAAGGAAACAGACTCTTGGCAAACATGGAAAGCCAATTACAGAAAACACCCTGCGAGAGGGAGAGAAACGAGAGACTGGAGAGAAAAGTGCCTCCGCCTTTCCCTACTGCCCAAAACACAGAGGAGAACTGCACAGAAGCAAAATACTACTGTTCATCCTTGTCCTTACTGTTCCATTCATAGAAAAACAACAACAACAAAAAGACAGTAAACTGATACTTCTCAGTTAAATTTTCTTATAATGTAGTAGAGAACAACATGGAATTACTTTTCTTATTTTGAATTCCAATTCAGATTTTTAAAATTTATTATTTGGGGTTTTTTTTTTTTTTGAGATAGAATCTATCTATATAGTTCAGGCTGTCCTTGAACTCACTACGTAGCCCAGGCTGGCCTCGAACTCAAGGTAATCCTCCTTCTGTTTCTGGGTAGCCTGCTTCTAAGAGTGGCTTGCCAGCTCAGTGTTACCAGGTTCTGGGTTGCTCGCCTCTCCATCTGGAGTTAAGAGTCCAGGTTCTTCTCGTCTCGAACAAAGAGTTGAACAAAGGAGCAAAAAACAGTGACAAAGTTTATTTGAGATACAAGAAGTGAAGAGTAGGGGAGAAACTGGCTCTGCAGAGCGAATTTGGCAAGTAAAAGGATAAAAAGCTATAGAAGGACACTCTGGAGGAAGCAGGGTGGGGTATGGCAAGGAAAGCCACAATAATGAGCTCTTTTGGCATGTGTCCTT
Organism: Dasyprocta punctata; assembly: GCA_004363535.1. Lineage (NCBI taxonomy): Eukaryota > Metazoa > Chordata > Mammalia > Rodentia > Dasyproctidae > Dasyprocta > Dasyprocta punctata. The sequence continues at coordinate 47,405 of RJWM01001021.1, forward strand.
TTATGCTGTCCAGTTCTCCAGGGAACTTGCAGGTACTAGGATTACTTTTCTTTTTTTTTTTTTTTTTTTTTGCGGCACCGTGGATTGAACTCACAGCCTTGCGCCTGCCAGGGCAGGCGCTTAAGCCACTGAGCCAAACTCCCGGCCCTGGCTTTTTGAGGCAGGGTTGCACTATGTAGCTCAGGCCAGCCTTGTGCTCGCGTTAGGATTACTTTTCTTAAAGTAAATGTTTTAGAAAGAAGTAATATTTCCTAAACAAGTAACTTTGAAAATGACTGTTTGCTATACAAAAAAAGAAGAAAGCTCTGTTACTAAGAAATAAATGAAGTTGTATTAAAATCTTAAATAAGAAATGAATTTGTATTAAAACCTTTTGCTTTTTTTTTTTCTTTTTACTGGTATTGGGAGTCAAACTCAAGGACCTTGTGCTTGCCAGGCAGGCACTTGCACAGCTGAGCTATATGCCTGGCTCTTAAAATCTTAACTGTTTGAATTATAAATATTTATTGAATGTTCCAGAGCAAACCTGCTGTATTCAGTGTGGTAAAAGCATTCTATCATACACATACTGACTAAAGAACATAATTTTATCTACCATGAAAGTAAACTTCAATTTGAATTGATTAAATTTAGAAAAAATTACAGGTGTGGAAAACCTAGAAGAACCACTAGTAGAGGAAATAAAACTGATTTTCAGTTATCATTCAACTATTCTTTCATGATGTTCTACCATGCTTGAGATACTATACTAGGCAGCAAAGATGTATGTACCATTAAGACACAATCTTTAGCCCCAAGAAATTTTAGCTTTGAAAAATTAAAGCGGCAATTAAAGTACAATGTGGCAAAAAAAGAAAAAGTATAAAAATAATAAAATCAGCTGGGCATGGTGGTCCATATCTGTAATCTCAGCAGTCAGGAGACGCACGGAGGCAGGAGGATTGTTGAGTTTGAGGCCAGCTTGGGCTGTATAGCTCAAGGCCAGCCTGAATTACACATTGAGACCTAGTCTCAAAAAACCAAAATGATAATGATAATAAATAAAATCAATATAATGTAGAAAATGCAGTAACAGAGTGCCTACATGCAAGAAAATCTAGGGAGTCATTGTGGAACAGTGTTAGAAAGAACAGAATACACAAGGTTTGGAGTTGGAGGATGAGTACTGGGGAGTCATTTGTATCAGAGACTAGGGTACAGAAGAAAAGCTTACAGATTAAACTGTAGGAAGTGGAGCATGATGGATTTCTTACTCAGGTACCATCCTAGGAGGAAAGAAAAGGAACATTCATTTAGGATTTATGAACAGACTTAAGAAGAGTGAGTAGAGTTAAAGGAATCAATAAGGTGTGACAGCCCTGGCCCATCTGCACCATAAGCTGTCCCCAACACTAGCCTAGGGGGTGACAGACAAACCAGTAGTCTGGCATCTGGTCTGCACTAGAACTAAGGAAAAGTGACCATCTGTTGAGCATCAAGAGATACTAGAATAGAGATAAGGAAAACTACATGCTTGGTATTCAATGTTAAGTATTTTTATATATTTGTAAGATATTCTCGAATAATCACCAATTTATGATGGTCTGACTTACAATTTTCAACTTGATCATGTGAAAGCTACTCATACATTTTTTCACTCTCAGTACAATATTCAATAAATTGCATGAGATATTCAACACTTTATCATAAAATAGGTTTTGTGTTAGATGATTCTGCCTAACTGAAAGCTGATGTAAGTTCTCCAAGTATGTTTAAGGAAGGTTAGGCCAAGCTATGATGTTCAATGAGTTAGGCATATTGAATGCTATTTCAACTTAATATTCCCATCTTACCAGGATCTTTGCTGGACCCCAGCTCTATAACTACGAGGCCTTGTGCAGATGACCTAACCTCTATAGCTCTAGTTTCCACATCTTTAAAATGGGGATAATAATTATACCTGCACTTAAGAATTTTTTTTTGAAGATTAATATACTTAACGTAGTGTTTGGTACACACCAAGTATCCCATACACAGGATTACTGTATATAACTTAATCTACAGGTATACATGGAGTACTGTTGTAGGCAGGGATTGCAAGGAGAACAATCACATACAGGACACATAATTGATAGTAGTATTTATAATGCTCACCCAAGAAGTCACAAAGAAAGTGCAGGAAATCTATCCACATACTAAAGACCGAGAAAATCCAGCAGAGGGCCTAGACCCCATGACAATAACCTGCATGAGCTCAGCTGAAAACCTAGAGTCTATGACAATTCCTCCCACGAGTCCAGCTGGAGGTCTAGAGCCCATGAGGGCTCATGCAAGTCTGTTTCACAAATCTGCCCTGGAAAAAGGCCCAAAGGTCAGTGGTGGAAGCTAGAAAGTCTATGCCAGCAGAGTGAAGGATCTGTGCCAGTAGGTTGAGGGTTCTGCACTGGAGTCAAAAAGCAACACTCAAAATAAGGACCAGGGTTCTCCCTAAAAGTACCACAGCCATCCTCAGTGACGACAAGATCCTGAGCTCCCCTGACAATGAGAACAGCTGAGTGCATATCAGGAAGCCAGCATGACAAGCTTCTTCTGGAGATTGAACAGCATACATCTTCCCCTCCAGAACCAAGAAGCGATTCTCAAAGAAAGGACCAGAGTGAACCACAGCCATTCTCAGCCACTAGGACCCCTACCCCCGAGTTACTCAGATGGTAACAGCCAAGTTCACATCAGGGAAGCCAGCATGACAAGCTCCTCCGGGAGAACCAACAGCTCCAAACAACAACACTCATTTAGGCGAACCCACAATGCTACTCTTCCTCTCCAGGTTTCCTTTTTGTGCTGGCAGCTTTCCTCAGGTGGGCCATCTACATTCAGCACCACACTGATTCAGTTCAGCCAGTGTTTAAATTGACCACAAGCTTTTAACCTACCACAAATACTAAAGTAAAATCACTAAGGAAAAGACTTGTTGGAAAAATCTCAGGTTTATTTTGTGAGGCACACTGTAGTCTGTATCAAATTACCTGGTGCTTGTGCTTATCGCAAACAACTTTTTATTTCACTCAATGTCTAAATTTTAATAATTTCTTCAAATGCTTGTAAAATCAGATTAAGTAAAAAAAAATCAGTTTAAATTTAAGTATAAAAATCAACAATTTCAATGCTAGAAATTTAGATAAAAACTCACTATGTTTCATTTCTGGGGAGAGCTCTGATGTCATGATAATTTCTGCTTTTTTATTCCTATATTCTGATGGAAAATGGTGAACAGCCCAAAACAATTATCATTTGATGAAGCTTGACAATATTTTAAAAATTTCCCTTTGCATCTCTTCCTTTTTCCCTATATTAAAAAAATAAAGTCAAGCTAGGGATGGTGGCACACAGCTATAATCCTAGTGCTTGGATGTCTGAGCCAGAAAGATCTTCTCAAGTTAGAGGACAGCCTGGATTACATAGTGAGTTGAAGACCATTCTGAACTACATAGTGAGATCTTTTATTTAAAAAAAGAAAAAAGACATATTAGTATAAGTTTGAGGAAAGTCTGTAAAATACATTTATCTAACATCAAATCTGATTTAGCAAAACTCCCTCTAATGAGAAATCAGGCAATGTCTCTTACAATGAATGACGTTATAAAACATATCTTTTCTGAATACTTTGCTTCCTCCATTTGTCAATTTCCAAGTCTTTAATTCTTGTCCAATACTTGATTAAATGAAATCAGATTTTTTTTGAATTTTGAAAGCATGAAACCGAAGCCAAAGCAATCTTATATAACAGAAACCTGCTTTTAATTTTACGTTTTCTATCCAGTTTTTAAAAAAGCAAACACCAAGTGTACTTTATTCAAGTTCTCTAAACATTTTCTACATCCATCCTTTAAGATTTTTTCCTTTGTACTCCTTTAATACTGGTATAATAATAGGAAAAATGGCTATTCTTTATTATACTATTCCATTACCTAGAAAACTTCAGAAAGAAAATCCTGTTCACACTTACTGATCGCCACACATTTCTCTAATTTTCCTTTACTCCGAATTACACTCTAAAAGATTATACCCTAGTTAAATAACCTTCATATATTTTCAAAGATAATCTGAGATGAACTATACTCCCCTCAAGGGCTCTGTAAAAGGTCTCAGTACTCCAAGGCCTTGAGATATGATCATAATACATAGGATATACTAAGGTTGTAAGCCTAGAATCAGAATATTGTCACAATGGAACCTTGGAAACAAATTTGGAAAGCCATTCGGTCTAGTGATCCTCATTTCACACACGGGAAAAATAAGAACCTGAAAGACTGAAGTAAAACAGATATACAGTTTTTTTTTTTTTAGCATCAACTAATTTTGCCTAAAATTTTACAAAAGAGAGATTAATTATAGATCAGAATTAAAAGATTCTACAAGATGTTTTTAAATTTGGCTCTTTTTGATTCTTCAAATATTATTCATTTTAAGGGAAACCTTTATGTCAAACAGTAATTTTATTTCCTTGTTAAAGACTGTTTCGTATTTATTAAACAGCACCTTTACGTCATTCTCACAATCCCTGCTGGAAAAGTTACCCCTTCCCACCTCAGCGTTCCCACATTCCTAGGACTCCAGGAGGGCGGCGATCGCGACCGGGACCCTCGCCCCACACCCACTTCCATCCGGGGAAGGGCGGCCAGGCAGGGACAGAGTCGGCCGCCACCAGACAATGTCCTGCATTCACGAAGGCCTCGGCCAATCACAGGCCGGCGCCTCCTGGCCCCGCGCGGCGCCACCGGCCACCGCTCCGACCGTAGCAGAGCCTGGCCTCCAGGCGGCCATCTGCGGCCACCCCGGGGCGGGGCGCCGCGCTCCCACTTCGGCCGGCCGGGAGGGCGGGCGCGGGCGGCGGGCGCCACGGCGTCCCCTCGGGGCAGGGGTCGAGCTGAGAGGGCAGGACGCACCGCCCCCGCCGGTTGGAACGTGCGCTGTCCCTTTAAGACGAGCCTCCTCCCGGGGCCCAGAAGCGCGTAGGCGGCCCCGCCACGGGGGGCACTGACATCCGGGCTACCGGGCTGGCGACGGCGACAGCCCCTCGGTCAGTCCTAGTCCTCGCAGAATGCCCAGCCCGCCGCGGCTGGGGAGCGCTGCGAGGCAGGAGAGGTCCTTCGAATCACGTGAGCCTCCACCCCCAGCTTGGGGCTGCCCACTCACGGCCGTCACCACCCCCATCTCCCGGACGCCCGGGAGCCGGGACGACGAGGCCAGCACGCGGGTCAAGGAGGCTCAGCCCGCGGGGCCGCGCAGCGCGCGCCCGTCCCGGGCTCGCCCCACCTCCTGCGCGTGCTCAGAGGGCGGGGCTATGTGCAGACAGCCAATCAGAGCCGGTCATCCCAGGACCGCCCCCCTGAAATCCTCGCAGGGGGCGGACGCGGGAGGGAGACCTTCGTAGGGGGTGCCTCCTGGCAGTCGCGTTGAAGTGGAGGGCAGGCGGGTGGAAGAGCTAGGCGAGGAGCAGGCAGGCGGCTCCGGCTCTACAGCTTTGCCCGAGCAGGAGGAGTGGAGGGGCGGGAGCGGCGGGGAGGTTCGCGGGCCGTGCGTGAGAACCCGCTCGGGCGGGGGCGGCGGGAGCAGGTGGTGCGCCGGAGGAGGGGGACTGGCGATTCCTGGAGACAGGAAAACCGGGGATGGATGTGCTGGGTTAATGTGCGGACAGCCAGAAGCCGTGTGTGTTCATGCAGGACAAAGAATATTTAAAACTTGTCTACTTAGTAGTGGAGTAAGATTGTACGCCTCTCAGTTTTCTAAAGTGACTACATATTTTCATGGTGGTACTTACTAAAATCGAAAGGTCATTTAATATTTTGTAAGCGTTGGGAGAAAGGAACAAAAAGCATTTAAAAAGCAGAATCCATTTCCGTGATTCTACTGAAACTTCTAGAGACAATATGTTTCCACATTCGCATTGAGTTAATGTGTAGGGTAGCAGAGGGTGGCTTGACTGAAATAGTACAGCACTGCCTACCCCAAAGTGTTATTTCCCCTACCAGCAAAATTAGTCGTCACATTTCCTACCTGCCACGCACCACGTTTTGGGATTCGGTGTTCACTTGGAGAAGAGACAAATACAAGAACTGTCCAGAGTGGGGATGGGGTTCCCTGGAGAGCTGTCCGGACCATATTGTCCTCTGTGCAAGCTCAGGGTGGTCTTGTCCGGTTCAAGAGCATTGTCTTGCTCCCAGACAACCCCTGTCCTGAAGTTCAGGTACATGTAATAGAGATGCCACAGAAATCTTATACTGCGTTCGAAACAGAGCTCCAGACCTATCCTGCAAACTTCCCGTAATTTCCATCTCGGCAACGGGATTACTATAGTCTATCAGGTCTCCACTCCAATTCATTAAGCCCCAGGATCCAGTTTGCACCCCTCTTCGTGTTGTGCGATTGTCACTCTGGCCACGCTGAGCACCCGGGGCAGGTCACCGCAGGTGATCTCTGCTGTGCCTCAGCCTTTGCCCCTCCCCCACGCCAACTGTGCAGCCAGATAAATGCTTTAATTTGAATTCTATCGTATTGCTCTCGTTTCAAGATTGTTAAAGGCTCCGTCTTGCCCTCTGGACAAAGTCCTTTCTCCTGAAATTGGCTTAATAAGGCCCTCCTAATGCTGTTTCCGCTTTCGTCTGGGGCTGAATCTTTTACCTCGGGCCACTCCTCTCGCTCTTCCCCGGTTCCAGCCAACCTGAACAGCTTTCAGTTCTCTCTCCGCGAGAATCCTCTCAAGCTGCTGCCACACTTCCTTGTTTCCTTGCCCTGGGTGGTGGCGCCCTTCCCTTCCTGCACGTTCTCCCGCAAAGCGAGGACTGGGGTGTGAGCTCAGCGGTGCTCCGCAGTTGCCCGTCACCGTGTGCCGCGGTTGTCTGTAGCCCGCCTGGTTGTTACGTCCCACACCAGCCCGTCGGGGCAGGGGCTGCATCGCGCTCACCATTGTTCCCAGTTTCTCGGATGGTCCTGGCAGTACTTGGTCGGCTGACAACCCTCATAGAGCACACAGTGGTGAGCGCAGAAAACTAGGAACAATTAGCTTTAGACCTCTGTGGATTCATTGTTATATTTTTGTGCTTTGAATTCTTTCTTCATTACAAGTTTCTCTATAAGAATTTTTAACCTGATACATGGTTTCGATTGTTATTTTTGTCACAGTTAAGAATCTCTTAGCAACAATAGTGTGGTGTGGTTTATGAAATGAAATGTGGGAGCCATGGCTCCCTATTCAATGCAGATGGGCAGAAATGTTCATTTTAAACTCACACCCTGAAACTTTAAAGCAACAATCTGAAACTTTATCCCGATAATGATTGAGGAAAGGAGTGGAAGAAGAGTATTAATAATAATAATGACAAAGAAGAGTATTAAGCTGAGAATTCTAGATCCTTCTTGATTAATATTTAGGACAGCAACTATCAATATGTTAGGAAATTGGCCAGCACTGACTTTTTGTTGTTTTGATCCTGGTACTATTAATATTTTTCCTTTGCATATATAAGATGTCAGTGTAACAAATTGAAATTCTCATTTTCCTGTGCTTACTCCAAGCTAGTAAATCTAACCTGCGTACCTTTAAACATGGCCCTGCTACACATTTTCCAATAAAGTTAAACAAGAATTCTTTGTTGAGCAATGTAATATTTAGAGGGGAGGATAGAGGAATAAATCTTAACCACTATAAATTGTTTTCCTTTAGCCTTACTCTAAAGGAGATCCTTGTTGATTTTCTCACCCTATACCACTACTCTGTTGACTTTGTTATACTTTAGTGTGTCTGTGGGGTGGGGGATGTGGAATGTAGTTTAAAAAATAAGGGAAAAGAAATTGTTTGATATGACAAGCACAGAGTAAATGAGACAAAAGTCAAGGAATAGTGTAGTTTGAGCTAGAAAAAGATAAAAAAACAATTTGTTTCTATACTTTTATGCTAATAATTAACATCTTATTTTGCCCCATTAATTTAATGAAAACAGTATTTAAAGCAGAGCTGTGCACTATAATTATTTACTGTTTCTACAGAAAAATATTCTCCAAGTATGTATCATATCTGTTTACAGGACATGTCAAATGACTGTTGTAAACAAATGATAAGAGAAAAATAAATGCTGGAGAAATGACTTCTCTTTTGGATGCAGGCTTGCATAATTTTGAGTTTAACAAATGTGTTAGACACTAATTTGGTAAAAGTCCTACAGTGTGAACACTTTTCTTACATTTTAGCTAGCTGGATTTTTCAATTCTTAAACATTTTAAAAATGTTATTGCCAAACTTGATGGAACAGTAAAAAAATTGTTTTAAATGTTTGTAGTCAGATTTTTTAATAACTGGTTTTAAAAGTATGTATTGAAAGGTGATATTATTGAAGCATATCACACCTGGTTAAATGACCACTCAAAAAGGACTTATCTTTCAGGTGAGATCTCAGGTTTCCATTTGTTACATTTGTTGATTTTAACAGATTTTAAGTAGTTGGTATTGCAAATAAACTGCCCATCTGGTAGAAATATGAAGAAGGAAGACTCAAGAATGGGAGAGTTGGGAGAACGTGGACTGTGGAATTATGACTTAGCTTTGAACTTGCCAGCCAGGCGCTGTGCCACTGAGCTATATCCCCGGCCCTCTTTTTGTTATAATTGATAGAAAAGATGTATCTTGAACTTGGAATTGTTACGACACCTCTGACTTTCATTAGGCTGGCAGCTGAGGGATAGAAATAAGCATACAAGGAGAGGTGTGTGCAGAGTGGTCAGATTTACATTTTGGTAAGAGAAATCAAAGTGTCTTCTAGCTGTGCTGTAGAAATACGTTATTAATTCAGTGGGAACATGCCTTCTTGCTAAAATCTTAATTGTAGAGATCTGATAACTCAGTTGCATGGCTTGGTGTACTCTGTTGTTTTATGTCTCATTTTAAATTGAGCATTAAGGAAGTGCAGTATTGTAATTGTAACTTTGCCAATACTTGTATCTAGAGGCCTGTTGCCATTTTTATCTTTGGTGAAATTTTTTTTCCCAACAAAAGCAGGATTAAAACTTTTTTTCTAAAATATTGAGTTGGTGTAGTGTGTTCTTAATTATCAAAAGTACTCTTTTAGCCTTGGAATTTTGAGTTGGTGAATATTCATGATGTGTGGAAAAGCATGACACACACTGTACACACTCAATCACACAAAATGGCATGTTGTGTGTGTACGCAACAGGACCTAGAAGAGCATCCAGCTAAGCTGCTTAGGACTGCAAATGACTTTGTTTTTTGCTTCTTGTGTTTTTGTTTCCTGTAATGCATATATTAACTTTAAAAAAAATAAAGATTATTTTAAAACTTAAAAAAAAAGACTCAACTTGGAGTCAGCCAATTTTATATTTTCTGCAATTTACATTACAGACTTAGTTTCCACATTTATAATTTGGATGACTGCTGTCATAAATATCTCATAGTACTGATATAAGCATCAAATGAGGATAATGCAAATCATAAAATGCTGACCACTGACAATGTTCTACACATCCACTTAGGACTTAGAGACATTTAGTATTCATGGAACTCATTAAAGTAGATATGTAACAATGTTTCAGTCATGAATGGACAGTATATATAGTGGTGACCCTCTAAGGTTATATCACCTAAAAATAAGTTACCAGAAAAAAAAAAAAGATATCACCTAGCAATGTCATGGCCATCTTTGTGTAATCACACTGATGTTTGTATAACAAAGAAATCACATAAAAATATATATTATATCTCACAAACTATCAAAAATTTTCTAAGGAGGAAATAAATTGCCTCTTCACAAGCTCTTGATTTTCTAAAGGAAATTTATATGTTCCACTGCAGTAAGTCTACAGAGAATTCTGTTACAGTCTAGATTTTATTGAGCTCTAAGTGTTATATACAAGAGCAAAGGAATATTTGTGTATGGGGAAAAACAAATACAATGGACAAAGCAAATATTTAATGAAGTATATCTTGTTCAGTGCTCAGTGTCAAAGATTAAGAAAGAAACCTATTCCTCATCAACAATATGTATTAGCCGTAATTGACCGATAAACCTGAGATACAAAGTAGCAATTCTATTATTCTTAAAGCCTTCATCCAAGTTTGAAATATTTCAGCAGTAATGAGTCATACAAGGAGGTCTGACTGACAATTTATTATGTGGAGAGTGCTATCATATCCTCTGTATGGATACTAAAATATGTGTTTTCTCAAGAAAGTGAAAGTCAAGCCAGGCGTGGTGGCGCACACCTTTAATCGCAGCACTCAAGGAGGCTGAGGTAGGAGGAGCATTGTGAGTTTGAGGCCGGCTTGGGCTACAACATGAGTGAGGCCGGCCTGAACTACATAGTGTGACCCTGTCTCAAAAAATTAGGACCGGGAGTTTGGCTCAGCAGCTTACACGCTTGCCTGACAGGCATGAGGTTGTGAGTTCAATCCCTGGTGTGCGCGCGCGCGCGCACACACACACACACACACACACACATAAATAAATTGACTGTTGATTTGTTCCTGGCTGCCTCTTGTCTTCCTTTGTGACCTTCTGTCAAGCCTTACCAGTGAGCACCAATAGGGGCTCATGCCTGAAGCTCTCACCCTCACGCTCTGCCATTCTACCAGTACAGTCTCATTCTTCTGAGTCTTAACATTTTCAGTTTTCTTAAACTGCCCCCTTAAAATACACATCTTCCTAGGAATGTAGATGGCTAACACCTAACTAATCTTTACCTGCTCAGCAAAGTTTATTCTTTTCCTAATGAGATCAAGAAAAGAAAAAAAGATGGATACATAAAATGAACAGGAAAGGCAGAGATATAGAAAGGCCTGATGATCAAGCGAAGTGGCTCAAAGGCACTTTGACAGTCTCTCTCCAGAACTGTCTGCCTCCAGTCCCATTTCTGTGCTGCTGTGGCATTGTGCTTCAGGACGTCTGTTCTCAGGCTTGCAGTATCTGCTCCATCAGCCCTACCCCTTTCCTTGTCATGGAGCTCACTCAGTTGAAATTAGATTAGCCTAGTGGTAGACATGGGTACTGGATTAAAGAGTGTGAATGCCAGAAAACTTGTTTTCTCTGTGAATTTAAGCCATTCTTACTTCCACAGACTTTAGTTTCCACATTTATACAAGACTGGAGGACGACATCCTTTTTGTGTCCTTGGTTTTTTCCTTCCCCTGCTAACTTCCCACAGAATCCTCAGCTTCTTTAATTAAGCTTTCACTACAAGTGGCCAAAAACCTCACAGCCTTCAAATGTGAAAAAGAAGTCTTATCAATGGATGAATGAATAAACAATGTATATACAATGAAATATTCAGTCTTAAAAACAAATGGTGTGGAGGGAGAGAGAAGAGAAGGGAAGGGAAGGGGAGGAAAAATAAAAAGAACTAAGATGTGTGTTATATACATGTACCAACTACCCATGAGTGTAATCACAGTGTACTGCAAAACTGTACTAATAAAAATTTTTAAAAATGGCATTCAGATGTAAGCTACAATGTGAATGAAACTTGAGGACATTAAGGGAAGTAAGTTACACACAAAAGGTCAAGTGCTTTATGATTCTGCTTAGATGATGTACCTAAGATAGGTAAAATTTATAGAAACAGGTAGTAGAGGGTTAGAGGGAGAGAGAACTGGGAGTGTTATGACTTGTAATTAGACATGTCCCTAGAGCCTCATACACTCATAGGTGGGGCTTTTCAGAGTTGGCTGGATCCAGGGTGTGCGAAGATGGATTTAGAGTGTGTGATAACTAAATTAGTCCACTGTTTGGTTTAGCACAGTTCTGGGTGTGGATTATGGGAGGACCCACCTGCATGTGAGTGTCACCAACAAAATAGTTTGTAGCCTGGATGGAACGAAAGGGAAAGGAAGGTGCACTGCTACTGCTGCTGCCTCCTGCCTGCCACTATAAACTGTTTCTTCTCTGCCGTGTCCCTCTGCCATGCCGCCATGCCTTGGAGCCAGTGGACTATGAACTGAACCTCTACCAACTGTAAGCTGAAGTAAACCTTTCCTTCCTTATCTTGTGTATTTCAGGTATTTCGTCCCAGCAATGAGAAGGTAACTAAGACAGGGAGTTATTGTTAGTGGGTATGCTTTAGAAAAGGATAAAAAGGTTCAGGAAATGGATAGTGGTGACTGTAGCACAACAATATGTACATAATCAATGTGGTTGAGCTGTACACTACTTAAAATGACTCAAGTAGCAAATGTAATGTCATGTATATTTTTCCATATTAAAAAATGTTTCAGACAAATCCAGAAGTGCACAATAGGAACACTGGCCAAAGACCTATTGTGTGTGGTATGCCTAACACTTTGCACCTGGCTATTTTGGAGAGCTGTTTCGGTGTCAGTTCAGCCCCAGTATCTCATTGGAAGATCCTCCTTCCCATCATTGCTCTTTCCAGAGAATGTTCTTCAACCTCCTTCTGATACACGCTCCTAAACCATGTCTGGTGTCTGCATTTCCCCAGCTCTCCTCAAGCCAAGCTCTGCTTTGGCCTGCCACCCCTACCTAGAGCAGTCCCTGCAATCCTGTTTGCTGAGGACACCACCTGGAACTGTCACATTTCTAAGAAACTTTGATGTTATTACTCCTGCTCTTGAACTTTATGGTAGTTCTGTTCTCGCTTTGTTTCCCAGTGTCCCTCCAGATGCCTCATAGTTTCCCGCTCCCGTCTCTAAGTTTCTGTCTTTTCTTCTGCCTGAGCTCCCACACACTGCTGGTTGATTGCATGATTGTGTGCCCTGGGCCCACTGCTTCATTATTTGCAACCTACAATGAAGTTTATCGTTTCTTTTCTACAAGTCCATTGTGAGGAATTCTTCCTCTACTCTTTAAAAATTGACTTTGGAGGGATGAGGGTTATTGGGGACTGAACCCACGGTCTTCACAATGAGCTACAGTACCCAGCCCTTTTTATTTTTCATTTTAAGACAGGGTCTCATTAAAACAGTAAGTTGCCAGGCTGGGCTTGAACTTGTAATCCTCCTGCCTCAGCCTCCCATGGGCATGTTCCACCTGCCCACCTAAAACTTCACTCTCTTTCATTTTCATTCCATAGCACTTCAAGTGGCTACTGGTGCATTTAAGAGAGTGCTGTTTTTTTCATGTTCCTGTGTGGTTCTGCATGAACAAAAGCATGATGCTGCCTCTGTTCCGAGTTTCCGCACCAGTAGGTCCCATCACTTAGAAAGCTGCCTCTTTCCTCTTTTTTGTCTGGCAAACTCCTGTTTGCCCTTTAGGTCTCTTTTGAAACCTCAATTCTGAGAAGGAATTCCCTGCCCCTTACCTCAGGTTGCAGGAAGGAGGAGTATGTTGATAGCATCCTGCTTATTTTCACTTTCAAAAGACAACTTGCTCAGATGTGAGACTCATGAGGGCAGGGACTGTGATTACTCAGAATGGCATTTCCAGAGTCTGATGCAGCACCTGACACTGTCAGTATTGGTTGAGTAACTTATGATAATTCAATTTATAATTTTACTTCTGTGATTTTTATTATAGTCTGGAAAATACCAACTCATTGCCTTTTGCATTCCCTCCCCCCATGACTAGCAAGTATTTTCTTAGTCATTTGGTTTGGTTGCAAGTAACAAAAATCCTCAAATAATAGTAGCATAAGAAAATAGAGATTTTTACTACAATCCTGTACAAGTTCAAGAGCAGACAGTGCTGGTCCAATATATGTTTCTGCTCCAAGTCTTAAAATGGTTCTATTCCAGCTTCCCATTTCCATTCTGAGGCTGTGTCATGGTCTTTATAGTCCAGGATGATGCTAGACCCACATTCCAGGCAGTAGGGTGGAGGGAGGAATTTAAAAAAGGAGTAGGGAGCTGCACTAACTGCCTTTCAAGTACATTCTCCAGAGGCTTATGACCAGTATTTTTGCTTATATTCTACTGAGACAATTTAACCACACCTACCTACGAGAAACAATAAAATATACAGCCTGTATTTTAGGAAGAAATGTGCCCACCTAAAATTTTTCTTCTCTAGAAGAAGAGTCATGAATATTAGGAAAGAAAGATAGGGAAGGCCATATCAGTATTTTAAAAATATCTAAATATAACACCATAATCTAGATAATCTAGATTTCAAATGTTTTCTTCCCAACTCTTTATCTCCTTTGTCAGAAGGTCATGACCTTTAGACAGTAGTTTTTACACCAAGCAAATCACTAAATTTCCAGACATCCCCCCTTCTTACCAGCTAATGTAAGAAACCAGTACTAGTCCTCAAAAAAATAAAATTAGAACTACCATATGATCCACTTATATTACTCATTGGTATACACATAAAGGAAATAAAGTCAGCATACTATAGGGATAGCTGTATGTCCATGTTTATTATGGCACAATTCACAATAGCCAAGATGCTATAGAAACAGCCTAACTATTTAATAGAGGAATGAATAAAGATACATATATAGGTATATATGACATTTGAATAAATCAGGTTATTCTCCCATAGTGAAAGTAAACCTCAGTCAATCAATTTAAGGTCCTCATAAGAAGACTAACTTCCTTGACCAAGAAAGACTTTTGCCAGCTGTTTTCTGGGTCTCCAACTTGCTGGTGTACCTGTTGATTTTTTTATTTTTATTTTTTGATACTGGGAATCTAACTCAGGACCTTGTGCTATATATCATATGTATATGAACCATACAGAAGAATAAAATTACATATAGTTGCTTTTCTTTCTTTCTTTTTTCTTTTTTCTTTTTTTTTCGAGGGTAAAACACACGACCTCATGCACTCGTGCTTACCAGGCAGGCGCTTGTGCCACTAAGCTAAAACCCTGGCCCAAAATAGTTGCTTTTCAGTAAACATTTTAAATAGAGAAAATATTATTAAAATATGCTGTAAAGACAAATTTCATGAGATGTGAGATATTTTTATAAAATATTTTCCATGACTGAAATAATTTTGGGAAAGGATGGACAATATACACATCCACCCTACAAGATATGTTCATATTTTCATATTCGTATATGAAAAGTTCTGATGAGGACTAAAATAAATAAATAAACTTGCTTAATCCAGAAAAAATAAAATATTTCATTTGCAGAAGTGGATGGAATTGGAGATCATCATGTTAACCAAAAATAAGCCTGACTCAGAAGGGAAATTATTCAATTTTGTTGTTTGGTTGAGGCGTAGAGATGGGATGGGGAGGAACAGAGGTAGAAGCACAGGGAAAGGCCAGGTGTGGTGGCATCTGTCTGTAATTTTAGCACTTGAGAGGATGAGGCTGTATGATTGTGAGTTTGAGCCTCCCCACCACCCCAATAAATAAAGAAACTCCCATTTAAAAAAATAGAGTGAAGGGATCAGTTCTTACAAAAGTATTTTGCAACTTAACACTTTTTATTTTATTTTGACTGCCACGTCTCCCTGGCTGTATTTGCTTGTCTTGCGTTTTCTCCTGAACTCTTTGGGAAGCATGCCTATCTCTGTTCTTCAGGCAGCTGCAGTTCCGCCCAGAGCAGCTGGAGGGCTCTATTCCACCACGGGCCACTAGGGACACAGCTTTATTCACGGGTGTCAGTTAATGCCGTCCTCCAGTCACCCAAGAGGAGATATCTTCTCAGGCTATAGAACAATCTCCACGGCAGGACAGAGTGCAGACTGCCACCTGCTCAGTTCACTGTCACTGCTGGACCCAGCCTGCACTCCACAGACTCCGCTCTGCCTCATAGCCAGCCTTGTAGTGCTCATTCAGCAGTCAAATGCCAAGCCCTGTGCTTACCTATTCTTTTACTCTTATGCCCATATTTTTCTATGCTTTTTTGTTCCCTATCTGTTATTTCTCCTAGTATGTTTCTTCCCTTGCAATCCTTTCCATAGTGTCCTCTGAAATCCAGTCTTTCTCTTGGCTTTGTCCTGTTTTTATTTGTCAAACCTACTCCACTGTAAATCAGCTTCCCAGGTCTCTAAACTCCCCACAGGATGGCCCACCCCTGACCCCAGTCTCTCTTCTTTGGTTGAAAATACACAACTCCTGCCCAGCATCCTCCACTGCTCAGTGAGCAGCTCCCTCTCTGCCTGCTCCCTTATTTTAGGCTCTCTTTGCTGCCCTTTTCCCTTCATCACCAAATAAGGAAATGCACAGTATCCACTGATCCCATTGCTCCAACACCACTTCTAGCCTAATTCCTTGTCACCTGGTTGCACTTGCCATTCCTTTGTGAAAGTAGTGTGGTGATGTCATCGTTGACCTCCAAATGACCTAATCTTGATTCTAGCATGGCACCATTGTTATTGTCCTTTGTCAAAGTTTTCTCTTGTCTCTGTGGCACTACATACCTTGATTCTGTTCTTATTTGTTATGACCATTCTATGTAGTAATAGAACAGCAATCCTGGTAGTAAACATTTAACGAACACTTCTTTTGTATCAGACATATACAAATACAGGTGATTTATATGCATGATCTCATGTGATACTCATAATGATTTGTTTTCTTTCTTTTTTTTTTTTTTTCCTGGCACTGGGGATTGAACTCACAGCCTCGCACCTGCCAGACAGGCGCTTAAGCTGCTGAGCCAAACTCCCGGCCCTGATTTTTTGAGGCAGGGTCACACTATGTAGCCCAAGCCGGCCTGGAACTCACAACACTCTGCCTACCTCAGCCTCCCGAGTGCTGGGATTAAAGGCGTGCACCACCATGCCTGGCTCATAATGGTTTCTATGATGTAGATACAATTATTACTTCCACTTTACAAATAAAGAAACTGGCTCTTGAAAGTTTACAGAGGTAAGTAATGTGCTCAATATGATAAAGTTAAGACTTAGAGGGGGACTTGAATCCAGGTTTACTGAATGCCAAAGCACTGATGTTTTTACCAGTAGAGCATACTGCTTCTATTCCACAAAACTGTTGTTCCTTTCTTCTGATTTAACTTAAGTATGAGTACAGCTATGTGTAGCAAAATCACATTTGAGTTCATGTTGGACTGTGTATACGATGGAAGTCTCGTAAGCTTATAATGGAGTTAAATTTCTATCACCTTGCAATGTCAGCCATCCTAATATAGTGTGATATGCTATTCACAAGTTTGGCAGTGTAAACAAATTTACTGCTCTGCAAGTTGTATAAAAGTATAGTACAAGCTAAGTGTGTTGACACATGCCTGTGATATCAGCACTTAGCAGGCTGATGCAGGAGAGTCTTGGAGAGTTTGAGGTCAACCTGAACTATATAGCAAAACCCTACCTCAAACAAACAAATGAAGTACATACAATTATATTAAGTACATAATACTTGATAATAAATTGTTATGTTACTGATTTATGTATTTACTTTTTATTGTTGTTTTGAATGTACTACTTCTACTTGTATATATAAAAATTCATTGTACAACACTATGCCATGTGATGCTACCTAATTTATCTTGTGTTTTATCTTGTCCCTTGATTACAAAAAGAAACTTCATTGAGTTAGAGCTTCTAAATTTGTATAAGCGGGCTCTGCAATGTTCACACGATGAATCTGCCTAAGCACATGCTCCTATGAACACAGTATCCTGCGGTTGAGCAGCAATATTTATATTTATGCTTATATTTCAAAAATAGAAGGAATTAATTTTAAATCCCTTAACCTCAAAAACATTAATATGACTAAATGTTAAAAAGAATTTCTTAGCCAGGCATGGTGATGCATGCCTTTAATCCCAGCACTTGGGAGGCTGAGGCAGGAGGATTGTTGTGAGTTCCAGACTGGCCTGGGCTACAGAGTGAGTTCAACGCCAGACTGAATTGCATAGTGAGACCCTGTCTCAAAAATAGGGGTGGGGATAGTTTAGCTTAGTGGCATTAGCACCTGTCTGGCCGGCACAAGGTTGTGAGCTCGATCCACAGTACAAAAAAAAAAAGAAAGAAAGAAAGAAAGAATTTCTTAATAGCAAATATCCAGTCAGATCAAATTTCCTCAAATGTCTCATAAATCTTTCTTGAGTTGGTTTTTCCAGATTAAGATCCAAGTAAGGCCTATTAGTCACACTTGGTTGATGTGGCGCTTTCAGTCTCATTTAATCTCTAGATTTTCCTTTTTCCTTTTTTTTCTTGCAATCAATTTGTTGAAAACAGCAAATCCCTTGTCCCATGCAGAATCTCTCATTCTGAATTTTGTTGATTTAATTCCCACTGTGTTGTTTAGTATGTTTATCTCCCTCTAAAAACAGGTGAACTGTAGTAAGATCTAGACTCTGTTCTGATTCAGGTTCATTTTCTGGCAAGGCAACTTTCTAGGTAATACCTTGGGAAATTAAATAGGCAGTTTTCATTTTAAAAAAGTATTTACTTTGTCAGTATTTGGCTTGATTCTTTTGTCTTTGACTAACTTCCAGATATTTCATTATCATCTCAGATTCAACACATGTAGAGACAAAATGAATTGTTCTTCCCTCAGACATGTATTTCTTCCTGACACCTCTGTTTCTATTATAATTTCTATTGTTATTTAAAATAATTCAGGCTCCAGGTCTCAGTGTCATCTTCCATTTTTCCTCACTCCAATATCCTTATCTTTTAGAGATAGGGGTTTTGCTATGTTATCCAGGCTGGCCTCAAACTGATGGGCTTATGTGATCCTCCTGCTTCAGCCTCCTGGATAGCTGGGACCACAGATGAACCACTGAACCAAACACCCTAATATTCAATTGTGAGGACAAGACAGTTCTTTATGTATATAGTTTCAGCATCATCTCCTTCTGATTCTCACATCCACTGTCCTAATATTGGCTCTGTAAGTATTATAGCACCTTCCACAGACCCACTCCCTTAAACTGCCCCTTGACCAGTGATCACATGCATTTCTTTTTTATTGTGCTTCCTTACTGATAAAGCTTCAATGGCTACTTATCACCCTGGCAGAAAATGTAAACTTTTAAAACTAAAACAACACCTCTGGTTCCAAATCTAGTTCATGTCGCTCAGTGCTAGATGTTTTTCCCATAGCTGTGGAAATCAGTCAACCTGAACATGTTTGAATCCCTTTCTTATCTGACACCTTATCTTAGTGTTTAACACTGTACATTCAAATGAACACTCCAATTCTAGTGCTGGAATAAGGCAAAGCTTGTCTCTGAGGATAATGTTGGACTTGTCTTGGGACAGTTGGAGGAGGGGAAGTTGCCTATCACCCTGGGAAAACAGCTTGCTACCTCTCCCGACTTTCACAATAAGATGTTCAAACTTCTGCCTGTTTGTCCGGTTCCTAAGACATGTGACTTTCCATGAACTGGAAGTGCAAAATACTAGCCACGCAGGCTCTGTCCTCCAAACACCTGGTCTCAAATATGCAAACTCTCAACAACACAAAGAACTCCCAGAGAAAGAAACTTTGGAGAAACTTCTTTTGGAGACATGATACTCATCCAATTTTCTAAGAACTTTATTGAGTTAGACCATTGGATGTGTGTATCCTGAAGACCTTCAACAGAGGTGCCCTTGAGTAGCATCCTAGCTTATCTTGTCCTTCGCCATGACACACTGTCCCCACATGTATTCCTTTTCATGTGACACTTTCTTACAAAATTTGGTGGTAGAAATGGTACTAAAAGAGCTGGTGTACCACCTTTCTTTCCATAACGAAAGTTACATATTCATAGTTTTTCTTTTGACACAGGTTGTAAGGAGACTTAAATACAATTGTGAGAGGCAAAAACTAGCTGATCCTCTTAGTTGGAAATTTTACATTTTTCCCTAGACCTTGATTCAGGCCCCCCGCCTTCTTTTGAGGCAGGGTGTCACTATGTGGTTCAGGATGGTCTCGAACCACTATGTAGCCCAGGATGACCTTGAACTCATAGCAGTCTTCCTGCCTCACCTTCACATGTGCTGGCATTACAGTTTGTTCCTACTTTAATAACTTTGTATTGTTATTCCGCTTATAAGCTTCTTAATATTTATTTGGGAGGTAACTGGGATATACTTAAGCAAGTAAATGCTATCACATTCCTCCACCCCAGGCAAAGGTCAATCAATTATTTCATAAAGACTCCATGTTTGCATGCTATGTACCTTCTAATTGGACTGGTGGCATGTTCTGCATGCCTGCCACTTCTCCTTGTCCCCAAAATCCTGTCTCTCCTATACAGCTCATTCAAAGACCCTCCTCTTCTTCATGAGCCACCCTACTGCGCAGCCTACAGTAAATGTTGCTTCCTTTCTAGAGCTGCGCGTGTTTGTCCACTATCCATTTGTCACCCACCACGCATTGCCTTTCATTGCTCATTCTGTAAATACTTTAAAATTTGAAAATAATATGTGCACACAGAAAACTTAAACTGTAGGAAAGGAAATATCTGGGAAAATTTTTCTGTCACCCACAATTTCACATCCTAGAGACAATTATGATTGTTAGTTCTCTGTATATCATTTTAGACATAAACTATTTGCACACAAATACAAATATGTGTATGTGCAAGTATACATGTGTGACTTCCATCCTTTTTCCCACAAGTATAAATGTACCTCCTCCATTCTTCTGTATCTAGACTTTTTCCTCCCATATAATGGTATAGTTTGGAGATTATAGCACATCAGCTCATAAATATCTGCCTCATTTTTTCTAATAGCACTGTAGTTTATACTCTGAAGATAAATCATAGTTTATTTGCTTAGTTATACTATCATGGCCCATGTTTCTCTGATTAAAGCTGCTCTTTCTGAGGGCAGTAGAGGCAATATGTCTACTTTTAGTATGTTCCCCACAAATCCATATAATTGTTTCCATCTAAGAAAATCTCAGTAAATAACCAGTTGCAAATTTTTATGAGTAGTCAAGTACAAGTAATTCTATTTTATAATAATGTTTAGGAATAGCTTGAGAAAAGTCTTACAACATTATCCAATCAATAGTGTGTGTCTTTCACTACAATTTTCCATGTTAAAATGTGTTTTTTGTTATTTATTATTATCTACAGAATGTTCTGGAAGTTTGATCTTGAGACATTCAAAGTTTCAGCACCTCCACTCATGAAGAAAAAGAGTCAGGCTGAGAGTATCTGATGCAGGGCTGTGGTTCCCAAGAAAGGCCAAGTGCAGCTCAGGTCTCAGGAATCTGCAGGACAAAGACGACTTCTCCCAAGCAGCACAGTGAGGCACAAGGAAGCAACCTCAGTTATGTCCCCAAAGGGTGAGGTCCTCACTATGGAGTGGACAAAAGGACAAGGGGAGCTGGTGTGAACTGGTCTCCGGGAGGTGGAGTTCCAGAGTACAGAACCCAACTGAATGGATCCAATCTTAAGAAGGCACAATGCTATACCCATATCCATGCCAACATTATGAACAACAACTAAAAGGTGGAAGCATTCCAAGTGTCTATGAACAGATGAATGGATAAACAAATGGAACATTACTCAGCCTTAGAAGGGAAGGAAATTCTGATGTGATACAGCATGGATAAACATTCACAACATTATGCTAAGTGAAACAAACCAAACACCAAAAGTCACATATTGTATGAGTCTACTTCCGTGAGGTACCTAGAATAATCCTATTCATAGAGACAGAGAATAGAATGGATTGTCATGCTAGGAAGAGAGCAGATGGAGGATTATGATTTGGATCTAGAATGTCACCCTAAAATCTCATGTGTTCAGAGGTGGGTTTTTGACAGGTGCTTGGATCTTAGGTGCTATAATTGTTAGTGGATTCATCCACTGATGAGTTCGTAGCTGAATATGCTGCTAGGAGGTAGGGCCTGGTCAGAACAGGGGACTCACCGGAGGTATGACTTGGAAGGGTGAATTCTTGTTCCTAGCACCTCCCTTATCCCTCTCTCTGTTTCCTGGCTTCATGGGTTATGCAGCTTTTTTTAAAAAATGCCCTTCCACCATGCAACTTTTGCTTTGGAGCCAGTTAACTATGGACTAAACCCTCAGAAACTGTGAACTAAAATAAATCTCTTCTTTAAATTGCAGGTGTCAGGCATTTTATTCTGGCGTTGAGAAAGTGACTAATAGGTGAAGGATTATTAGTAATGGGTACAGATTCTGTTTGGGATGATGAAAGATTCTAGAGATAGATGGTGGTCATGGCTGCACAGCAATATGAATGTACTTAGTGCCATGGATTTTCACACTTAAAAATGGTTAAAATGTTATATTTTAGATTTTATTTTACTAATAAAAAAGCATAAAACTTGGCATGGTGGGACATGCCTATAATCTCAGAACTCTAGGAGGCTAAGGCAAGAGGATCAAAAGTTCCCACCTAGCCCAAGCAACTTGGTAAGACCCTGTCTCAAAAACAAACCGTAGAATAAGGGAAATATACACCACAGACTATTATATTGTTTCTCCATAGTCAGTCATTCTTATTCCAGTGCCTTGATTTTTGCCATGAGGAATCCACATGTTTTACCCTCTGTGAGTTGTGTCTAATAATATTGCATTTTCTTTTCCCGAGAGGGGAATAAACAGATAGGCAGCCTGTGAAATATGTGAATCTATTTTAGACACAGGTGACTTAGGAGTGGCCGAAGGGCAGTGACTTGGGAGGGCCCCACCACAGCAACTGTGAAGACAGGAAAGATGGTTCACAGCTCACATTAGGTCAGCTTTTGCCCTTTTGACCCCAGGAAGTTCCATCACGTGATCTGAGGTTACCAGCCACATCACACACTCAGAGGATTTGCAGAGGGGAGCCTACAAAACTGTCTACAATGACATCTTGCCAGCTTTCTAAATGAAAAACCCCAGTATAGCAGTTTGATCATATTATAAACACATTATAAACATATTAAAAAGTGATTACTTTGAAGGAAGTTAACTATGTCAAAATACAAATTAGGATAAAATTAGGAATGTTCCATTTTCAGATTCAAGTGCACAGAATGTTTTCTAAACATCATTTTTGCCTTTTGATATCCAGTTATCCTGGCACCTTGGGTGCCACATACAGTCCACGAACATTTGTTGAGTGCCTCTGAATGCCAGGCACTGTGCTAGTGCTGGCAAGGACCTGACTTCTCACAAATCCATGTGGGTACCTGTGACTGCCATATTTCAACATGGAGTGGTTAGGCAGAGACAAGCCAGTTTTTCTACAAAGAGAAGTGATTAATCAGAATTGCTTGAGCAACTCTCCAGTTGATCTTATCCTGACCTGCAGCCTAATGCAAGATCTTGTGGGAGTCACAGGGCAGATTTGTCGATCAAAACCAACTTTTTTTTCCCTCTAAAGCAGAGGAAAGTATAAACAATGGGATACAGTGGAGTTCAAGTTCACAGTGGCTCATGATGAAGACAAGTGGATTTCTGCCAATCCTTAAATTTCAACGTGATGAGGCTGTGGTGATTAAAGACTTGCATTGGATTCTATCTTTGTCATTCACAGCAGAGTAACCTTGAGCACTTCCAGAAGCCTCATCTTCCTCTCTTGTAAAATGAGGAATTCTGTACAGGATCTGAAAAACTGAAATCCAATATTCTATTTATCATGAATCGTTAAGGAGGAAGAGGAGCCAGGTATGGTGGTGCATACCTGTTATTTCAGCGCCTCTGGAGACTGTGGCAGGCGGATCACAAGTTCTAGCCCAGCCTGAGCAGCTTCTCAATTGCCCTCTCTCAAAATAAAAAGAAACAAGAAAAACTGGGGTTGTAGCTCTGTGTAAAGGCCCTAGGTTCAATCTCCAGTACCACAAAAAAATAAATAAATGCATACAAACAAAAAACTACTGCCTGCTTTTTTTTAAAATATGAATTCTTCCTTGGTACAACACTCTTCATTTCATAACTACATTTCTAGTAGGGAGTCTGGAATCTATGCCAGCTCCTCAGACACCCTCAACTCCCATTAACTTCTTACAGCCAGCAATCTACCTTTTACCCTCAACATTTGAACCTGAAAAAGGGAATAGTGACCAAATTCAAGAATATCCTTATTCCTTTCCCACTTGATCTCTATGTGACCTTGGATACCCTGTTCCTTCTCTTCTAGAGATTCTTCTACCTCTGTGTTTTATTTTTCATTTTGGATGGGTCCTTTTGATTTTCTTTCAATGGCTTCTCTTCTAGGGTCTCCCACTACAATTTTTTCCTACCTACCTCTTAGCACGTGTGTACATCAATAAATAATGCTTTCTAATGGATCGTACCTTTGGGTGTGTGCCATTTCTGCAATGATTGTAAGAATGACCATCGGACTTGCTTTGGCCAATGGAACATCAGGGCATGGTAGCAAGTAGAGTCCTGATAAGTGCTCAGACACTGGGTCTTGCCTTCTTGGAAAACTCCACGAAGAGTGACAGGTCATCAAGATGACCAAAATGTAGAAGCAAAGTCAGGGAAGAGGGAGAGAGAGAGAGAGAGAGGAAAGGGGAAAGGGGAGAGGGAGAAATAGAGAGACACACAGACAGACAGAGACAGAGACAGAAAGAGAGAGAGACAGACAGAGAGACAGAGAGGAACATTATCTAAGCTTTTTCAACTGAACCAACCCAAAACAACCAACCAAATAAGTTATAGTTTGTTGTTTTAAGTCAGTAAGCAACTTTGGGGTGGTTTGGTATACAGTAATGTAAGTAATAGGCCACTGAAAAAGATGTCTCTCATCTGTTGAATTTCTTTCCTGTTGCATCCTTCACCTAGCAAGCTAATTCATTCTAATAGATTTAGTACTGTTCATAATTTGTAAATTTTCTAAAATGTTTTTTGAGACAGGGTCTCACTCTGTACTTCAGGGTGGCCTTGAACTCACTATGTAGTACAATTTGGTTTTGAACTTGCCATGATCCTCCTGCTTCGGCTTCCCAAGTGTTGGGCTTACAGGCATGCACTACCACACCAGGCTTCATACTTTGTAATTTTACACTTACATTTCTAGACCTGATTAATTTTCTAGGTTCTTTTCTCATACTTAATGGGCACCCCCACTTTTGAGTATTCCACAAATGACCTTGAATTTCTACACTAAAACCATATGCTCTGTAAACTGTTCCTGTCCCTACTCTGTATTTTGGTTAGTGATATAACTAGCTGTCTATTAACATAGGGTAGAAACTCAGAAAAAATCTTTATTTCTCCTTACCATTCATATACCAGCATCACTCAAATATATCAGTTCAATATCTCACATATGTGTTCCCTTATCAGCTCACCATGTGGTACATGGATCATCATCACTGATATATATTGTCTTAGTTATTTTTCTTGTTGTTGAGACAAAATACCTGACACTCAAAACGAAAGAAGGAAAGGTTTATTTAGCTCAAAGTTTGTAGAGGTTTCGGTCCATAATCAGCTGGCTCCTAAGCAGGGTGGCATGGCAGAGGGGCAACAGTCCTCGGCAGCAGAAAACAACAAAACAAGAGCAAAAGGGGGAACCAAGCCTCTCTCTGCTCCATTTTATGTTTTCCAGACTACTGAGATTAGGGTGATGCTGATCTAATCTGTGTATTGATCCAGCAATCACCCAGTCTTAATCCCAGTACCCTTAATCTCAGCATTGCACTATGAATCAGTTACAAACTCTAGATTCAGATACCTCAAAAAAAAATCTTCCTCTCCATGACTGCATGGGGCTTTGAGGGAACATCTAGACACAAACCATAACATCTATCTACTGTGAAATGTCTCTGAGATTTGGTCCATCCAGTGAACACATAAGTATTTTTGCTCACCTTTGCCTACTGAATATTTCCCCCTCTTTTCTTTGTAGTACTGGATGATTGAACTTGAGCGTATTAGGTAAGTGGTCTACCACTGGGCTACATCTCCAGCCCTTTTCAAATTTTGAGACATGGTCTGATTAAATTGCTCAGGTTGGCCTCAAACTTGCAATCTTTCTGCCTCGGCCTCCCAAGTAGCTGGAATTATATCATACCATAATGCCCAGCCTTCTGAGTATTTTTCATGGCTCTTTCTAACCTATAAGATAAACATTTCTTAATATGCTACAAACCCTGTCTGACCTGGCCCCACCTTTTATTTCCATCCTCCCTTCCCTATGTCTGCTATACTCTAACTGAGCCAAATTACTTGCAGTGCTGACATCAGCCATCTGCCCCATGAATATCTCAGCCTGTTTTCCTGCCTGGTGGGCCTCCCCACCCCCCACCATCTGCAGAGACCAGCAAGGCTTGGTTTAAATGTCATATCCTCTGTGAAGCCTTCCCTTCCTATCTGGGCAGAAACAGGATTAGTTGTCCCTCTTGACATGTCTCTGTACTTAGCAATGCCACCACTGGCACATCTTTTGATTGCAATTACATTCTTAAATGTCTGTGTCTCCCCCAGAACTTCCTCCAAGGATTTCTTCATTCTTATATTTGCATTATCCAGCACAAGTGCTTCATTTATAGCAAGTGTCAATAACTATGGGATGAATAATACACTATTTTTCCCGTTTAAATGTTTTATAAAAGTATCTTATTAATTAAGTTAGTGCTAGGATTTTTTTCCCATATAGTAGACTAGAAATGGAGACAATTGTATGCTTAAGAGACTGCCAATATCACTTAGGGTAAATTTGATGGCACCAAGTCATGAAATACTGTCACTGGTAACTGAGGTGAGGCTATGAAGAGGCAAAGAGGCTGAGTGCAGGTTGGTGGCTGTGCCACTTTGGACTCTGTAAGCCTTGTCACTGCTCCTTCCAGGTGGGACACTGTCTTCCTCCACCACAGGGACAAGTGTCTCTTCACTTCTGCCTCCTTTTACCCATATGATCTCATATGATGAGCAACACCTCTTCCCTGCCTTTTTTTTTTTTTTTTTTTTTTTTTTTTTTTTTTTTTTTTTTTTTTTTTTTTTTTTTTTTTTTTTTTTTTTTTTTTTTTTGTCTTTGGAGAGACCCTCCTTACTTTTCTTTCGGTTCTGGGAATAGTTTTCCACATTCTTCATTCTGGAGAGCACTGTCAGCACTGATCTGATTTGTTCCTCTCTTGCTGAAGACTCTTCAGTGACTGCCTCAAACTTCTGGATGAAAATCTAGCCTCCTTAGACCTATTTTTCCAGTGTGATCTCCTACTTCACCACCTCCCTATCTCTCCCCCTTATACAAGCATGTAAGCACTTATCCAGTACTTTCTGTAGGGGAGGGTATGTGGTAACTGTGGGTGCCAAAGGGCAAGATATTTATTGCTGTGAAGTAGCTCATAATCCAACAGAGCAAAGTAAAAAATAATTTAACATGAGCATATATTGATGGAGATGGGATCTTTGGAGCAACAACAAAGGAAGGACAGCTTAATCATGGGGGAGGGTGCTGTGTTTAGCAGAGAACACCGGAGGAAAGGGGTTCAACCTCCATGTTTCATTCATAATGGAACCATTTGCTGTAACCTGAGTTCTTCTGGCTTTGGGACCATCAAGTCTCTTTGTCCTCTCTTAAGAATCCCTTTCGTGCCCCTTGTTCCCATGACCCTCCCTGTTGTAGCAAATTCCTATGCTTCTCGAGACTCAGTACAAGGTTCCCATAATCCAATAAGCCTGCTCTGCTGTCCCAGGCAGCAAGAATTGCTCCTTTCTTTCCATTGCCACACACCATGAACTCCTTGAGGACTAGGACTTGCTATCTCCCCAAATGCTAATAGAGAGTATGGCACATTGTAAGTATTCAATAAATGTTTCCTGAAAGAATGGTTCAATCTCAGCTAAACTTTCCTTCTTTGAGAGACAACAATGGTGAAACTCTACCCCTACTGGTTTTCTTTACTGCTATCTTGACCTTATCAGCCTTGACAGTTGCCAGCAAAAGCTTCTACAGTATTCTTGGGCTAATGGAGATGAAATGGGAATTTGATCTAATGATGTTTGAACCAATATGCTATCTGCTTATTTAAGAGATACTGTGGACTTATTGCTAAATATTTTATACCATATATTCTTTTTTTTGTACCATATATGCTTGATAAATGAAAAAAGTACAGGAAGATTGCCCCAACAATAACTTAAGAAAAGAGTCATGAGAATATAATCAAACGAATTCATAGTTGGATATTACTTATGTTAGAAACATAGGGGAACAAACTAAAAAAAAGTAGTATTCAAAGGAACTAGAGTCAGGTACATTTTAATTGATATGAGTGGTCAAATAGGAAACTTAAAGCAGCATAACTAATAAAAGGTAATATCACGTGAGAAGCTGTAACTTCATTTTATTTTAATTTGTTTTGTGTCGGGAGTCAAACTCACGACTTCATGCATGTCAGGCAGGCACTATGCCACTGAGCTATAACTTTAGAATGTTTTAATGTAAAGGGATGTGATACATTTTCTAATACACTAGTGCTTACAATTCCAACTGGGTTCTTTCTTTTACAAAAATGAAACCATAGGAGAAGTTTATGCCATTATGTAGCAATGCAGGAAAACTTTGTTAGATTTTCATTTGTAGTGTTTTCTTTAGGGCAGTATTCATAATTCTCTATATATTTATATTTTTCTGCATAGCTTCAGTAGTAGTAAATTCTCACCATTTAAAGGCAAAATGTGTTGCTTAGAGCCAGCCAGTGTCATTTGTATGTAAAGTTGGTAAATGACAAAGTGGGGTAACACAGTGTTCAGTGGAAAGAAGAGATAAGGCCCTAAAGAGAGTTATTTTCTAGGACTTGCAATTTGACTCTAAACATGATTTTGAAAGAATTCTAAAAATGCATCAAAATATGCCCTCAACACTGGAATTAGTGTAATATATATATATATATATATATATATATATATATTTAATTTTAGAACTTTAGCTTTTGTTTTTTGAGACAGGGTCTTGCTTTGTAGTGCAGGCTGGCCTTGAAATCACTGTGTAATCATCTAGGCTGGCCCCCAATTTACAGTGACCATCCTGTCTCAGCCTCCCCAGTACTAGAATTACAGGCATGTGCCACTGCACCCAGCTTCAAAACTTAGAACTTTTGGAAGAAGAGACCTGACTCAAGTTTTAATAGATGTTGAAGAAGTTTGGGTTATTTTGAATGTATACATTATCCTCCCCTTTTCTCTCTCCAGGTATTATAGTTTGATACTTCATTGGATATTTTCCCAGAGACGAAGATTTAGTTATTTAATCAGAAATGAAGTGGAGCTACAGATCACGTAGCATAGTTTGAGTTCTTAGGAGAATTTCCAGTCATTTCATGAACCCTCAAAATTTTGTTTGCTTGTTTTTTTTTTTTTTTTTTTTTTTAACACAGAGTTTCACTCTGCTGTCCAGACTAACCTCAAACTACCCAGGCTGGCTTTTAACTAGAGATCTCCTGTCTTAGCCTCCAAAGTGCTGAAATTACAAGTGTGTACTATCTCGCATGGCTTAGAAAACCTTTTTGTAATTGGTCATGGTATCTTTGGCTTCTCAACCTGCTCTCTGTTGGTGCCCATCGGTTAGTGCTCCATTTCACATCTCTATGATTATCTGTTTGCTACTAACTCAGGCCTGTCCTAGTCTTTAAGTACTCCGTAAAATTACCATTTTTTTCTGATCACTAAAGCAAAACTTATAACCCAGGCAGGTGTGGTGGTGCATGCTGATAGTTTCAGCACTCTGGGAGGTTGGAGCAGGAGGATCACAAATTCAAACCCAGCCTGGGCAACTTAGTGAGACTTTGTCTCAGAATAAAAAATAAAAAACAGCTGGGGATGTAGCTCAGCCTGAAGGTCCTGGGTTCAAACCCCAGGATTAAAAAACAAACAAACACAAAATCTAAAAACCACCAAACCTCCCAAATTATTAGATTATAAACTCCAAGGGGGCAGCAAATGTGTATTTTCTTCACTCCTATATTTTCAGCATCTAGAACTATGCTCGAAACCTCTTGGGCATTCAATTTTGAAACAATAAATCTCTAAATCTGTCACTTTCAACTAGGTGTTGGGGAAAAAAATACAACCCATCGAATTAATTTTTACTCATCTGTGAGTGAACCTTATCCTCTTATCTTGCTCTAAGATGTTTGCATAATTAAAGGGGAAGCTTGTAAACTCAAATTATTGTCATTGAGAAAACTTTCAATAGTGAAGGAAGGTGATGGAAGAAGGTGCAGGTTTAAGAAGGGCGAAGGTGAGTAGGAGTAGGGAGGGGTTAAGGTAGGGTACTTCTGTTTAGGAGTTTGCCCTGAGGGTTGTGCTCTTCAAGGCCCTTAGAATTCCACACCAGTCCTATCCCTAAAATCCTCCACTTCTTTAATATGATCCTGGAGAATGACCACAGTAAGGAGGGAGAGTAAGTTAGAGAGGGCCTGCAGGGCTGTATTTCCAGTGTATACTGGCTCAACCATTTCTAGTACAGTATATTCCAAGAAGTTGTCTAACTTTCTGGCTAAATGAACAGACACAGGGGACCTACTCAGTCACTTAATGCTATTTGTTGTTCACAAGTTAACTGTAACATTATGTTTTCAAAATAGGTAGATGTAACATTTTGTAGCTTGTAAATTACCTCTAAAAAGATGCACATCTGATGTTGAGCTGGAATATAATGTAACAAATAAGAAAATTTTCTCTATGTCATATAATTTAAAAAAACGTATTCCAATATAGTCAGGCACTAGTGATTTCTTTCAAAACATTGTGTCCTATCTCTAACACCTCTCTCTCTCTGCCACTCTCACACACGCCAAGACACCCCCATATGCTTTCATCCAGAGATATTAATGGAATGGAAAAGGAAGTTTAACCTCAGAATTTCGAACTGTGATTCTAGGTTTGTGATAAGGGGCTATAAAAAAGGTAGCGTTTAACTTTAGTATTTTCAGATTTCATAATGTCAGAAGTCTTTCGGTGTTGTCAGGATTTCTGTTGATTATCTTTGAACTCCTTGGTTAAAATGTTTGTTTCTCTTAAAACGCAATTCGACTACGATGTGAAAGAGAGCCAAAAACTGTATTTTCATAAGTCACAGTATAAGGTGACAAACAATTATGAAGTTATTAGTATTATTAGTGAATAAATCAAACTTAGTTATTAAATAGTTACAGTACTTATACAACAAACAGTTCTGATACACTTTTGGTTCATACAGAAATATTGTGATCTCAGGTATAAGCACTATAGGTAAAGTGACCATCAAATCATGAATGAGATTAGTACATTTTACATAGTTTTTCCATTTTTTCTCAGCTTATTTTGAATCACTCTAATAGTTAAGTTGCTCCACAGAACTATCATTGGTCGATACGAGTTCCTTCCTTGATTTAAAATTAAGTGCAAACTGTCACCTAATAAAATCATTTTAGTTTACAACTGTTGGCGGTTTATAGATTTTGCTTGTTCAGTATTTTGTGTATCGAAGGTGCTAAATAAATCTTTGAAGATCTATTTCCTAAAAGGAAAATTAGTAAAAAAAAAAAAATCTCTAAGATTAGTATTTTGTACCAGGAAGAGAAATAGAATAAGACTGTCAGAAATTTATGACTAGAAGATCATATACAAGTGCCATATTGGTCAAACAATGATTAAAGCATTCTAGTCCTGACATGTTTAATAATAGGCACACATCTTATTTCTTTGTTTCATAACCATTGCTCTCCCTTGCCTTTTTCTTTTTCCTTTTTTCTTTTTTTATGGCGTGCTAACAATTTCAACGAGAATTCGTACCATCTAGTTCTAAAGTTTTTGATTTAGTGGTGGAGCCGGCTATCCTATCACTGGGGAGGTAGGAAAAGCAATGTAGAGAAGCAGCAATGAACGTGTTTGAAACAAAATATGTCCATTCTAAATAATTTCATGTGGGAAAATTATTTCAAGTTGAAGGGTCGCTGCCGAACGCCCGAGTCGCCCGGTCCGCGAGGTGGCCGAGGCTCGCAGCCGGCGGGGAGCTCCGCTTCCCGCCCCCGGGCGGCGCACCCAGTCTAGCGAAGGTGCCGCGCGGGGAAACGTGGCACCATCTCCAGCCTGCGCCCGGGGCGCCGCGGCCGAGCGCTCCGAGCAGCCCAGCGAGCAAGGTTGCGCGGTGGCCGCGCACCCGCCAGCGGGGAGAACCGCCAGCAGCGCGGCGCACGCCCGGGGACGGGAAGTGGCGCCCAGCCCGCCCTCCGCAGCCCGCGGCCCCGCAGCCCCGCGCCGCCCCCTTTCTCTCGGCCTCTCCCTCGGCCTCCGCCACCCCGGCCGAATTCTTGCATAAATTATGCCAGGCGCGCCTGACGTCAGGTGGCGGCGCGGGCGCGGGCACGGGCGCGCGGCTGAGGGAGCCGGCGGCGGGCGCGCGCGGCCCCGCGGCCTCGGGCGCGCGCGGCGTGCTGGGCGCGCGCAGGCGCTGGCGTGCTGGGGCCGCGGCGGCAGCGGTGGCGGCGACGGCGGCGGCGCGGGGGTTGAGCTGTGGTGGTGCGGACGCGCTCGTGCTCGGGAACTATCGGATTAAACTTGAATCGAGTGAAATTACACAAAGGAGCGCCGCGGAGGAGGCGGCCCGGGGACCCGGAGACCCTGAAACTCGCCAGAGCCGTGTTCGCCCCCGGCCAACTCCGCGCCCGTGGATTCCGCGCCCTGGCCGCGGCCGCCGGTCAACTCCGAGCCCGCTCTGCGTTTTGTTTCTCCTCGGCACGGGGCAGCAGAGGCGCCGACCGATCGCCCGACCGACCCGGTGAGCGCGAGAGTTCGCCCAGCGCCCGGGAGGGGCGGCGGCGGCGGCGGCGGCAGGAAATCGCCCCGGGCCGGGGCTGGGGCCGCGCGGAGTTGAGGCAAGGAGTTGGGCGTGTGCGGGGCGCGGGGCGCGGGCGGAGGGGGCCAGGCGGGCGAGGAGCGCAGCGCCGCCCGCGCCGTGTCGCCCGCACCGCCGTCCGCGGGGCCCGAACCCGCGCCCCGAGCGCCGCCCGGCGCCCCAACTTTTGCCTGCGTCCGCGGGGCCGGCGGCGGCGGCGGCGGCGGCGGCGGCGGGGGCGCGCGGTGCGGCCGAGGGTCACTTCCTCGCATGTAAATGGCTTTTTGTTGTGCTGCCGGCGTTGGGGGGGCCGGGGGACAGGAGGGAGCGTGTCTGCGCGCGGGGGGAGCGCGAGCGCATTTCCTCCCGCCGGCGCCGAGCACGAGTTGCCGGCTCCTTTCGAGAGAAAAGGGAAGGAGGAAAAGTTGGGCTGCAACTCCAGCGCGAGCGGGCGATGGGCGCGCGGGCGCGGGGCGGCTGAGCGGGGACGGCGGCGGCTCGGGGACGGCGGCGACCCCCGCCTCCCGCCCCCGCCCCCCGCTCCGGACCGACCACGCCGCGCTCGCCGGGAGCGGCGGCCGCACCGGCGCGAACAAAGTGCGTCCCTCCGGGCGCGGCGGCGCCACCCGTGCGGGGACAGCCACCGGCGAGGTGGGTCGGCGGCGGGGAAAGTGCGCGGGGCGCCGCGTGGGGCGGGGGCGTCGCGAACACGAGGCGCGGAGGGCGTCCCGAGCCCTGCCGGTGCCAGTGGCGGGCGCGGAGTTGCGAGCCCGAAACTGGGGGCTCCCGGCGGCTCCCGGGGCTTCCCGGAGGCGCCGGAGTCCGCGAGGAGAAGAAAGGGAGCCGGGCCGGGACTAGCGCGGGGAGGCGCGGTGAGGAGGGGACCCCACCTTGCCGAGCTGGCCGGGCCGGTGGCGACGGCTGCATAATAGCGACTTTAACCTCCGAAAGCAACTCGGCCCCGCCGGCTTCCTCCCCCCAGCCTGTTGGGGTCAGCGCGGGGGGGTCACCAGGTGGCCCCCTAGTTGTCCCGGGTGCGCTCTGCCCCTCAGGGAGCCGCGGCTCGGAGCGTGAACGGTCGAGGTGGCTGGAGGCCAAGCGGTCAGCAGGGAGAGGAAGGAGGGCGGCGGGGGACGCGTTGTTTGTTTGGTTCGCACCAGGGACGGGGCTCGCCGGGGACGCGGGGCGCGGGCGGGCGGGGGCATGGGCACCGGGTGGGCTGCGGTGCGGGGCGGGCGCAGTGGCGAGGGGCGAGCGGGGCCGGTGGGGGGACGGCGGTGGGGGGGGCTGGTCGGGAGGCTCCGGGGGAAGCAGCCGCCGGCCCGGAGCAGCCATCATTACCGAGCCGCCTTTCTCCGGATGGCTCTGCTTCGAGTAGCCCCGAGCCGTGGGAGCGCACCCCAAACTCGCGGCCGGCCGCCTGCTTTGTGAGCGCCCCCGTGGAGCGGGCGGCGCGGGGAGTGCTCCGGTTAGGGTAGCTGGTTTCCCTGGAGGTCACTTTCACAGACTGTTCACGCCTCGGTTTTAAACTAGTTTTTTCCCCCCTCTTCTGAACAGACAATGGACAAAAGAAAAGTAGCAACCCACATGGAGAGTTTCCTTTTGAATTGGTAGAATTAGATACACTATCCAGCTCTCCACTTGCTAAGTATACTTTTTAGTTTTCCATTGTATATTATGTAGCAATCGATTTAAATAACTTATCTCAAAATGTGTCTATCTTCTGGGCTTGGTTTCTGGAATACATTAAACATCTTAATTTATTTTTAAAAGATTATGTGAAGGCCCTGATATTTATTTTCTACAAATTTTATTTTAAGCCGTCTTTACAGTGGGATTGAGTGTTATATTCCCCCAATTCTCTCTCAGTAAAGGGGGGGGTTTACTCATCATGCCTAATATATAGGGAGAAAAACATGTCTTTATTTCTTCACGGATCCATTCTAACGATGACAAAAAATCTTAGTGACTGTGTCCTTAGCGGCATGGGTACCTCATTTTTCCCGGTTATAGTTAGGTTTAGATTGTAGCAATGTCTATTGGGTGATTCGTATTTCGGAAATAACTTGAGCAGTGATTTTATGAAGTTGAATCTTCCCCCAGCCCTTAGAGTCCATCTGTCGCGCAGTGTTTTTGTCTTGCTGTTGCACAACAGAAGCCCTCCAGTCCTTACCCTAAAATGGCAGCTTTCATTTGACTGGGGCCCATTCATTGACAATGATAATAAAGAGGCTGAAAGCTAGATGCTTGGGGCACGGAGTGGGACTCGGGTTGCCTTTCTAGGTGACAAGTAGGAGACATTTTATTTCTTCTAGTTTGTTCACGAAAAGTTTATTTGCCCTAAAAAAGACTGCTCTGTGGGGAAAAAAAGTTACAAAGTCAGAAGTGAATTTGGACATGGAAAAGGAGTTGTACAGCAAGTTCGAGGAGCGAAGTTAAAAATTTTGTGCAGTAGTGGAATTATGGTATTCTCTCCCTTTTTTGGTAATCTGTTTAAGGGACATAGTCGATTTTTGTCAAGACTTGTAACAGGTGAATTTCTTCAGCGTGACACTCGAGAACGGAGATTGTTTTCTGGCACTATGGGTTTTATTATTTATAATCTCTTCATATTTCCTTTTTTTTTTCTCTTGTGCAAGTCAGTAAATTGAAGTTTGATGGATTCTATCCTAGGTTTATGCTTTCAAGGTTCAAATGCGTTACTAGATCAGAAACAAATATAATTCTAAAAACTGACGTGTACTCTAAACTCTAGCTCTATTGGTTTAATGAATGGATTTATTTTTAAATTTAAAAAAATTTCTTTCTGTATCTTAACATGGAAGACAGAATAGAGAAATTTTTTTTTCTTTCAAGGAAAAACTTAATACTTTTTTTCCCCCAAGGTGAAAATATAAAAGTCAAAACAATGTGTTCAGTAATTTAGTTTTAAAATAGTACTTCCATAGAGTCATCTGGACTTGGTCTAGTTTTTAGTTGGTTTGACTTAGAATATTTCCAAAACTTTTTCCAAAAGAAGAGTCTTCTAGGTTAGCTTTACTTTTATTGAGTTAAAATGAACACTATGATATGTATTGCTATGATAGTATGCACAAAAGAAATGTTACCACCTTTCGCTGGTACACATGCAAAGTCACTAAATACTTACAGATTTTAGGCAGTTAGGTCGAAAGAACAATATTTTCATCTGTGTACCTGCTGTGTAAACCATTAAGAGCAGTGAAAGTGACAAGTTTAGGGTGGTCCTTTCAAACGTAGAATCACTTGTTGGAAAATGTTTGCTTGCTGTACAGTCCTCATCCATTTAGTTAATTTTCATTCACCAAACCTTGGCAAGTCTTCTGCGCACAAAACAGTATAAATTAGAATTAGGTAATACTTGCCCTCAGAGAGTTTACCATCTACTAGAAGAGACATTTCTGAGTACAACCAAACGCTTGTCTTTGACTTTCTAAAGATTCAATTTTGCAGGCACTGGTTATCTTTTATCCTTCAGTATTTAGGTATGGTCTTTTAGGTTTGACACTGAGCACCATGGCCATCCTATGTACATCCACTATAAATAAGGCATTGCAAGAATTAAAATGCTTAGGGTTGAGCAAAGCGTGACTGTAAAAAATGGCTCTTAAAACTTCATCTTTCTAAGAAATGACTCACTTCCAGATTTTAAATGATTTCTGCATGTAAAGCAAGTTGGCACATAAATACAGGTTGCATAGCTAAATTCACTACAAAGAATGTTCCTGTAAGTCAGAGAAACAGTTTTGGTGATATGATGATGATGTCAGGAACATATTAGTCCTCCATGAATCTCAGTTGCCTTCACATTGACACAGCTGTGTGGACCAGAGCATTCTTTCTTACCAGGTTTCTAAAACCATTATGGCATCTTTAGTTTAAGAGAAAAACTATTCCTCTTTCTTGAGAAAACTTTAGTCAAATCTTTGACAGAAAAAAAAGCATGTTAATATATGAAGGAAAATTGGGAATGATCACTTAATTTTTCTCCAAAACATACAGATGCAATGACTTATTTCAGTTTGGGTACCAGTCTGGTTGCAGGTAGAGCAGTTACTCATCATTGATTGTGATAGTGGTGAAGAGCAGGGGTGGTAATTACTATATTACTGTTCTGTGTTTGACTTGCATGAGTAATATTAATAATTTTAAATGAAATCATACCTGTATGATAATAATAAATACAAAATCAGAATGATATTGTCAAATAGAAATTTACTTTATATTTAGAGCATGGGAACCTTGGAGAGCGGGTTGAACTTTCTCATTTTTCAAATTAAGAAACTAGAGCCCAGAGAGATGAATTAAACAAGCTGCCTCTGGCTGGGCACCCAGTTATTGGCAGAGTTCTTGCTCGAAGTTGTCTTCCTGGTGCCCAGCATGGTGCCTTGCAGTAGAGGCACTGGGTTTCTTTGTTAGGGGACCGAGCTGGCTATAGGAGAGTCTATCTCCTTCCTCTGTGATTTGAAAGTACATCTGGCTTTAGGCTTCTACAGCATATGAGAACATAACTCTTAAAGGTGTACTTAAGCCAATAATAATTTGCCTATGCTGTGTTTGAAATTTCCTTTTTCCTTTTTTTTAAACTATGATTATCCATCTAGAAAAATGCAGAGATAATTATTCCAAGGTTTGATTACTGTTTTCAGTTTGGAAGCATGTATTCATTAACATAAGTAGATTCCTTTACATTGTAACTAATGTTAGGTGAATGGTGACATGATTGTTTTCTCAGAGAAGTATCTTTTGGTAGGTCTGTTTTGTTTTTACTTTGAAAATTAAGAACATCGTTTAAAAAATAAAAATGTCGACTGTTAATGAAGAAACATACTTGGTGAAAGGCTGAAAGAGTGATTGGTTCTCAGACTTGTTTGCTTATGCTAATAAGGAATTGGAGACTTTAAAAAAGTGTCCCTTTGAACCTTACACTACCTGCCTAGGTATCATTCCTGGCTTGTGACAAGTGAATCTGGATGCTGATTAGTTTTCCTGTTTCATCTGTTTTCATGTTGATCAGTTCAACTATTTATTGAAAGCTGCATTGCTGCAAATTGGGAGCAGTGGTGACTTGAGGAGATGTGGTAGATCTACAAAAAATAGAACTGCTGCAAGGCCACAGATGCCTTGTAATGAACACAGGAAGCATGAGAGTGAGAGCTTGTGACTTTGAAATTCCTCCACTTGTGTGGCTATTCCTTAGGAAGTAACTTTAGCACTACCATCCCACATGGCAGTAGGAGAAAGGATGAAGACATCCCAGCTGAGATCCTCAGGTCAAAGTGCCAGTTGCCCCGAGGGAGGCTCCAGTTTGAGGTATTCTCAGAGATCTTCAAGAGGAGACTCAGAAAGCAGAGGAGGTAGGAACTGTCCAACTTGTGGCGGGGTTTATAGGGCAACGAAAAAAAATTTTAAAAAATTTTTTATGGTGGTGGTGGTATTAAAACACCTAGGGCCTTTGGACTGAAATGTATCCCCTGCTCCTTCCTTTCTCTCTGTCTTTCACTGTCTGTCTGTCGCTCTTTCTTTCTTGACAGGTTTATGCTAAGTTGCCTGGGTGGAACTTGAACTTGGAAACTTCCTGCCTCAAAGAATTTCAGATTTTTAAAGAAAGCAGTAGGAGTCACTGATGAGTGTTTAGCAGTTTTGACATGAAGAGAATTGTGTTTTGAAGATTGATTAGGTGGGTGGATGGAGGAAGGAGAAATGGATTCTGAATGTTATCCTGCCTGCTTTTGTTGTGATTCATGAGATAGTGAAATAGCAACTAAATTGGCCATGGGGACAAAGAGTGGACTGATCTGAGAAATATTTAGGAGAATCAGCTTGAGGTTAGATGTGTCCTGGAGGAGAGAGGTCTTAGGGGTTGGAGGTTTCTAGGATGCGGCTGGCTGGTGGTGCTGTTCATGGAGACAGGGAGCATCTGATGTGGATCAGTTTTGAGGAGGAAGATTAAGAGTTCTTGGAACATATGACTGAGATCATTGATAATGGTCCATGATAACCATTGTTTAAGTCTTCTTTCCACTGCTAGTGGCCTCCAAAACTTTCCAGAATTAATCTGCTAGGCTCCCCCAACCCCATGTTAGAGTATGGTGAGCCCAGAGGTCAGGGAGGGAAAAACATTGTTGCTTTTCTAGTAAGTTCCAGGTTTTATTTTACTTGGCTAATATGTAGCACTTTGTAGCACCATAGGTTGAGCACAGAATCCTTTAGTAACCAGACCTTGCCAGGTTTTGTTCTTCTCTATCTTCTCTTATGGAGGCCATTTTCTGTTGCTAGTTATGTATTTGGTCGTGGTCTTGGGCTCCCAGGAGATCCTGCCTCATGCTTCAGGATTGTGCTTCTCACTTGGGAGTACGTTTTGGAAGATGGTTGCAATCTGATGTTCGGTGCGGTAGAAATGAATGATTGACATAATTGTATAGAAAAGTAACAACTTTGATCAGAACTTGTGTAGACCAGTTATCTTCAGAGACACTTTGTTCAATGATGAAAAGTGGATTATACTTCCTGGTTGCTGGTGACAATTGAGAGGTGTCGATTAATGCAGAAAAGCATTGGATTGTAGGTGTTTTTATTATACAAGATAACAGATTATGAAAATCTGGAACATTAACCTTGAAACACTTTTTTTAGGGTAGTTTTTGTACTTTCGTTTTTGCCAGTTTACATCAGTAATATTACCCATTTTTTGGGGAATAGATTAGGTTTGTTTTTGTCCATAGAGTCTTTGGTTTGCGTTTATTGCATGGGTACTTTTTGCTACTATGTGCTTTTCCTGGTACTTCTTGGTGTCTCCTTGTGACTTCGTCAAGTTCCTTAGCGGCCTTCCTGTCTCCTTCAGGTGGGCAAGATTGTGTGGCTTCATAAGCTAATTTATGAGTGACTGTTGGTTGTAGGGACATGTTTCATCTGAAAAGTTTACCTTCTAGTGGTTGTGATGGCGTATTTAAAAAATAATTAAGTGTAAACGATAGTAATGTTACTATGGTGTGCTGACTTGAATTTTAGCTGCTGTGTGCTAACTGCTCAGTGGTAGTTTATTTCTAATACAGTTTTAAAATTTTTTGAAATCTTTTTATTTTTTTGTACTGGGAATTGAACCCACATCCTTTGCACTGAGCAACATCTGTAGTCCTTTTATATGCTTCCCCCACCCCATTTTGAGACAGGGTCTTGTTAACCAGGCTGATCTGAAACTTGTGGTTCTCTTGCCTCAATCTCCCAGAGTGCTGGAATTACAGGTGTGTCCCACGCCTGCCTTCATAACTTTTAGATGCATTTTCTTGTTTTGTCCAGTCAATGGTGTGTTCGTTCTTTCTTTCTTTCTTTCTTTCTTTCTTTCTTTCTTTCTTTCTTTCTTTCTTTTTTTTTTTTTTTTTTTTTTTTTTTTTTTTTTTTTTTTTTTTTTTTTTTTTTTTTTTTTTTTTTTTTTTTGTGTGGCACTGGGGATTGAACTCACAGCCTTGCGCCTGCCAGACAGGCACTTCAGCCATTGAGCCAAACTCCCATCCCTAGTTTTTTGAGGCAGGGTCGCACTATGTAGCTCAGGCCAGCCTTGCGCTAATGTTGTAGCCCAAGCTGGTCTTGAACTCACAACGCTCCTCCTACCTCAGCCTCCTGAGTGCTGGGATTTAAGGCGCGCGCCACTGTGCCCGGCTAACGGTGTGTTCTTGTTGTTTGATAGATCATTTCTACCTGAGTTGTACAGACATCAAGTGGGAAGGTACATGCAGACTCCCATGTTAGGGCTTTATTTGAGGCATTAAGGGAAATTCTTTTGGTTGTCTGCCTTCCCTCCTGGCTTTTGCAATTGGTGAAAAGGCAACAGAGGTAGTGTGGCAGATTTGGACTTGTTTCCACTGTGTGTTTTGTCAATATAGGGAACCTACTGCTGCAGAGGAAGGACTGTGGGCAACCTGTGTTCCCACATTAGTGTTCGTTAGGGAAAGGCAGAGAATTAGATACATGGGTTAGTATTGATGTGTTGCATACTCTTCCTGCTATTCTCAACTTAAAAAGTTAGAGACTTCGACATAATCTTTGCAGTATGTGTGCTAAAGGTGACATGGTATCTTGGTAATTAATTTTCTTCCTAGTTTTGCGGTAGATTTGGGGGATTACTTTACCCCTTTAAAAAGTACATTTTGTTCCCCTTTTATCCTTTTGAGAGAAACCATAGCATTTTAGAAACCTGTTTATTTTTTAATATGATTATAGATGTGCATATTATTTCAACACACTTAAGAACCATTAAGCATCTTTAGCATAACACTAAGAAGGTAAATAGTGAGAAGTCTCTTGAATAATTATAAGGATGCTTTTAATTTTCAAAGCATTACCTGCCAGTGCACTAAGTAAATAATAAAATAAATTTGAGCACAGGTGTACAGCAAAAATATGCCTTAGTGCATGTTGTATTTTTAAATGTGTGGTCCTAGCAATTACTTTATTTATGGGTGGAATTGGCAATGTGTTGAAACTAAAATGTCTATTTCAGTACTTCATACTTTTGTGTAATGGCCTTATTTATGCTTGAAATTTGGCTTTGACCAGTTGTTGGTATGTTGATCTTGCCAGAAAAATGATACAGACTCATCTTGAAAATTTTAAAATCTTTAGACCCAGAATCCCCCACCTTTTAAATGTGTAGAGGCAATGAAGTGAAATAGTGCAGGAAGACCAAATCAACTTTAAAGTAACAGTAATAATTGTAATGACTAGCAATACTACCGAGCATTTCCAGTTGGCTAGTTTTTTTTTTTTTTTTTTTTTTTTTTTTTTTTTTTTTTTTTTTTTTTTTTTTTTTTTTTTTTTTTTTTTTTTTTTTTTTTTTTTTTTTTGGTACCGAGCATCGAATTCAGATCCTCAGCTTGCCAGGCAGGTACTGTGCCGCTGAGCTATATCCTCGGCCCTGTACTGAGTAGTTTTGTGTGTGTGTGTGTGTGTATGTGTGTGTTGTGTATATGTTTGTATACATGTGGTTCTCTACGTTTAGGTTTGAACCTAGGGCTTTGCACATGACGAACACAGGCCCTACCACTGAGCCGTACGCTCAACCTCTGCTGAATGTTTTGATGAATTATTTCATTAACTCAGAACAACTCCAGGTATTCATATAATTGCTGTCCCCATTTTTACAGATAAAGAGATGTAAGAGGACTGAGGAGTTAAATTGCCCAGGGCCGTACAACTCTAAGTGTTGAAAGAGGAATTTAAATCCAGATTGACCAGACTCCAGAATCTGCATACAAATCTTTGTGTTAATATTGCCACCTAGACCAGCTCTGAAGCTTGTATGAATTAAGCAAAAATGCATTAAAAAAATCAGGAATGCTCTTAATAATATACCCTCTAGCTATATGCTGTTAGCCCAGCTTATTTCTATCTGTTCTTCTGTTTATGCCTGCTGTATTTATGGAATATGTGGGGAGGGTCTGTGATTTTTGCCCTTAAGATCCTTTCTGTCTCAAAGGTAAGGACAGTTATTTTTATAGTGGTGTGCTGGCTGAGAAGTTTAACTCTTACCTGACAAATCTGGCTGTGAATCATAAAAATGGACATATTACTGCAACTGACTACTCAGGATATGATGAAGATTAAGTAAGGCACTACCGGAAGCATTTGGTAGAACTTATGTCTCATTTATTGAGCAATTTCTTTCCTCTCTTCCTCTTCTTCCCTTTTTATTTCTCTTTCTCTCTTTTTTTCTCTCTCTTTTCCCTTCCTTTCCTTTCATTTACTTTCCTGTTTTCTTGCTTTCTTTTCCTTCCCTTCCTGTCTTTCCTTTCTTTTACACAGGGTCTTTTAACCTAGGCCACACTTGAATTTGCTATGTGGCCTGATAGCAGCTGATTTTTGTTCATTAAGTTTATCAAATTAAGCCAGGCATGGTGGCGCACGCCTTTAATACCAGCACTTGGGAGGCTGAGGTAGGTGGAATGTTGTGAGTTTGAGGGCAGCTTGGGCTATAGTGTGAGCAAGGCTGGCCTGAACTACACAGTGCGACCCTGCCTCAAAAAAAATAGGGCTGAAAGTTTGGGTCAGTGGCGAGTTCGATCTCCGGTACTACCAAAAAAAAAAAAAAAAAAAAAAAAGATCACATGTATTGATTTTTTCTTCAATTACAGAGTTCTCCAAACCATAATCCTAAATTATGACTAGAGAAGAATGAGTAGCCAGCATTGGTGATTGATGGTACAGTTTTCACTTTTTTCAGGGGTTGAGATTTAAAAATGAATATATCTACATGTACCTTTGTCCAGCAAAATAATCAGCTGTTATTTATCTAATCCTCTTGATCACATAGAAGGATTCAGATGTTCCTGATCCTAAAACCAACATTGAAGTTTCTTCCTGTATAGCTATAAAGCTATTCTCTACTCTTGAGCTCTGGCTGTCTTTCAAGGGAATCCACCATTCCTCCTTTTTGACAAACCTGTGATTCTGCAAACAGTGGATAAGGTATCTCGGATGATCAGCATTATGCCCACGTTCTGTCAATTAACTGGAACATTAGAACTTGTGATTCAGAGAGGAACCACAGCGCATTCTCAAGATCTGTACGGTGTCCAGCTCCATAAGTCTCAGAACACTTGACTCAGTCCTTATTTCCTGACTTCTGTTTCCTGTGTAAGGAGGCAAGATGGAATCTAAACCCAGAGTAGGTTTGGGCTTGGGAGTCTGGGTTATGAGTGGCAGCCGTAACATGAAAATGTTCCTCTCCTCAGAAAAGGGAAGATACTATGATAGCCTCCCAAGAATTCCATTGCTACCCAGAGTGGCACAGAAACAGAAGAGATGGGGTGTGTACAATTTTCCTTACGTTTTATTTGACTTTAGTTTCACATAAAAGTGATGCCAAGGGAATCATAAAATGGATAGAAGAAAAACAATTGACATTTGTGGATTTATGGAAGATCTTGTGCTATTGTTCCAACTTTGCTGCAAGGTTGAGATTATATCAAAATCAAAAGTGTTAAAAAAAAGAAGTGATGGACTCCAGGG
Source organism: Dasyprocta punctata (assembly GCA_004363535.1). Classification (NCBI taxonomy): domain Eukaryota; kingdom Metazoa; phylum Chordata; class Mammalia; order Rodentia; family Dasyproctidae; genus Dasyprocta; species Dasyprocta punctata. The sequence continues at coordinate 91,017 of RJWM01001021.1, forward strand.
AATTGATCTGAATAGTGACGTGTATGGAGAGCATGGACTTTGTACAAGTTAGCATTTTGTTAAGCTGTTTACACAAACTGTTTCCACTGAATCCTGAAGTTGGATTAGTCAAAATGCTGAGGGAGGAACATTAATTGCTATTTTACAGGTGATGAAGTGGAGGTTTAGAGATTGTTTAGTAAATTTGCCCAAGATCACAGCTTTTAAAAGGATGCACTTTAGCTGGGCGTGGTGGCGCAGCTTTTAATCCCAGCACTCAGGAGGCTGAGGTAGGCGGAGCATTGTGAGTTCGAGGCCGGCTTGGGCTACAACGCGAGCACAAGGCCGGCCTGAGCTACATAGTGCGACCCTGCCTCAAAAAACTAGGGCTGGGAGTTTGGCTCAGTGCCTTAAGCGCCTACCCTGGCAGGTGCGAGGTTGTGAGTTCAATCCCCGGTGCTGCAAAAAACAAAGGATGCACTTTAGGAGCTACTTTAACAGCCTGTAGCAATAACTGCTGGGTAGAAATTGTTTCATGTGGCCCCATTGAAATAACCTAGATCTTAGAAGGAAAGGAAGAATATAGATCAAGATCTTACAGTGCTTTGTACGCAGCTCCTGGAGAGAAACTGAGAGGCTGAAAGTTGCCTATTAACGGATTATAGTCAGTGAGGCCCCTTTTCCTCAGATGCCGTATCTTATCAGTGGCAAACACTTCCAACCTAAAAGACATGCTTATTGTAGAACTTACTGTGTTCCAAGCCTGCTTTCATTGATCACTCCAAGCACAACCAACATCATTTTGTTTATTATAGAATTGACTTTTTCAAGGTCCTCACTAGCGTTTATGTAAGATACGATTCTTGGAATTGTAGATTCTTTGTCTTGCTGCATAGGACTAGAGTTGCCTGGGATGCTACTTAGAAACTCAGGATGCTCTGTAGACTCCTGGTGACATTACAAAATTCTTGTATATGCATTAACTTATGTGAACGTGCAGCCTTCATGAGATACTTACAAATTGCTTTTGCTAACATACAACAGGCCATCTTCTACAATCACACAGATAGATGAAGGTAGTGAAGGGCCACATAATGATACTTTCATCAGTGAAGGACTCCACATACAGTGGTCCTGTAAGATTATATTGCATAGTGATCTTTGTGTAAGTACAGTCTGATGCATTCACATAGTGATATCAGCTATGAAACAGCTCTCCAAACATATTCCTGTCGTTAAGTGACCCATGACTGCAGTAGGAATAGAACTCAAACATGTAAATCAACAGATTTATTACATATTATGGTATTTCTTTACTAGGAAATTTTTAAAAAATGATAAAATCTCAAATCCTAATACTCTTTTGCCTTATGGCAATAGTCTGTGTTGACGTAGTTCTTGAATTTTTATTTTTGTAGTTTCTTTTTCTGTACAATTGGACTAATTGTTGACTGGCTTAAGTATAGTGAGCATCTGGTTAAAACTAAGTTTCGTTGTTTACGGAACAACTAAAATATTAATCTTTTTTCTGGTTGTATTAATTTTCAGAGTTATATTTATCACAGAATCATTTTAAGCTTCTCATTATCCTAGTTACTAAAAAACAAAAATAAAAATCTGGAATGGTGTATGAAACAACCCTGTAGTTTATAAGGAACCCCAGGTTAATCTGTGATGCTGCGAGCTTCCAGTCAGCTGCTAACATCCAGAAGAAAAAGAAAAACACTGTCTTTTTTTTTTTTTTTTTTTTGTGGCACCGGGGATTGAACTCACAACCTCGCGCCTGCCGGGGCAGGTGGAAAACACTGTCTTACATGTGTCAGATATATTAATAAGGACAAAATTGAATAAAATAGGTAATTTCCTGATACCATTGAGCACACTGGTAATAACACTGCTGTGGCTGAATTGTTGACTGTTAGGCCCTATTACCAAGGTATAAATGGAAAATTTGTGCCTTAGCTTTTGTCTCAGTGTGAAGGAAAAGTGTGTGGACAGTCCATGGGATCTCAGAGACACTCAGGCTGTCCTAGCAGAATGGTTGACAGTTGAGGACTGATTGTTAGTCTCCACAGCTCAGGATTCTCAGAACTCAGGGAAGTGCCCATATTCTTGGAATTGTCTTTTTGGGATCATTACAACAACAACACTAGTGGAAAAGCCTGTAAAATAACTCAGTCTACTCTTTAAAAGTGCTGCTTGGGCTCACTTTTGAATGTGGTCATTGATTTCCCTTGTTTCACCAACCAGCACTAGTTGAGAGGTGAGAGAATATGCAATCTCATTTATGGCATTAGAGTAATTCATACCCTTATAAATCTTACCAGTGTGTCTCTTATTAAAAATGGAGTCTTTGCTGGGCATGGTGGGACAATCCCTGCACTTGGGAGGCTGAGGCAGGAGGATCACTGTGAGTTTGAGGTCAGCCTGAAAAACAGCGAGATCCTGTCTTGGGGGTGGGGGAAAGACCCTCAGCTGCACATCATGTTGATTAAACTTTTTGTGGGTCATCTAGAATCTGAAATCTTACTCTAGGTGCTTCTGATGTACTTGAGTTGGTGGCTACAGGTTCACAATGTTTGGTATACAGTGAAAATACTTTAGAAATACAAAAGAATAAGACAATGGTAATGTTTAAGTTCTTACAATGTACTTGAAAATGTTGCAAATAATGTTAGTGTCTTACATGTGAATGAAATGTGGTGGCTTGATATACAACATACAAGGTGGAAGTGAACCACTGACCAAGGGTTTGAGACTTGGCTTTAAAGCTGGGATAAAGGGGATGGAGGATAGCCTGCTTTGTATTTATTAGCTAAATTTTATTTTCATTTCTGCCATGGAGTAATTAAGAATTTGTTTCATAGTTCGTTCTGGTTTAGATGGTAGATGTGTGCAGAAGTAATAGATTTTGATAAGCAGCAGTAACTATTGTGGAGCAACCCATTTCAAGCCAGTGTTATTACCAAGAGCAAGTAATATATTTAAAATGAGAGTCGTTTTAAAAGGTAATATAGGGAGTGGGTTAATGCATCCTGGAAGACTTGTTAGCATAATTTTGCATAAGACAGGGTGCTTGTGTGGAAGGTACACGGAAGCACGTTGTGCAGCGCTTTCCTTCTCTGACTCAGTCTTTACTGAGTGATCATCCTCGGGATTCTCATCATTCTGGACCTTGGTTGGGAGGCTCTTGGGGTTCCAAGCCTTCCTCTGCTGCTGCCTTAGCTTCAGTTCATTTTTCTTTCCTCCCTGCTTCCTAAATTCAGCCTGGAGTTGGGTTTTGCAGTTGGTCTTTTCTAGGGTCTAGGGCATGTTACAGCTTCAGGTCTTCTCTTCATGTAAGACTAAAACTATTATTTCCTGCCCCCCAGCACCTGTCCTTTATGTTCCCAGTTTATCTGAAACCAAAGTAATTCTAATTCCTCTTTACTGCAAAAGCACCACAGAAGTACAAGACTCCATACCCTACTCTTTTCTTTGTCTTTTTGTCATTTTGAGACAGGGTCTTGCTATGCAGTTCAGGCTGGCCTTGAGCTCACTTTGTAGCCCAGGCTGATCTCAAACTTGCAGTGATCCTCCTTCCTCAACCTCCCAAGTGCTGGGATTACAGGCGTGCACCACTCGTGCCTGGTACCCTACTCTTTTCTTGGGACCTGGGCTCCTCTGGCTGCCTGGCTCAGGCAGTGGCTGAGTTGGGGTAGACTCTGTCACTTAGGGGCATGCCTCATCTTGTGTCTTGATGTCCTTGTGCCCTCTCTGACACTGGGTGACTGCTCGGCCATCATCACTGTTACTTGCACAGTGGGGAGCAGGACTGTGACCAGTGTTTAGAGGAACCCCCCTCACTTCCTTCCTGCTCCTCTGGAGGGATTCTTAGTGGCTGGCATCTGGGTCCTTGAGTTATCCCTCTTGCCGTGGAGTTCCTGGAAAGGCTATCATAGCTCAGCCTTCCATGGGGCACCTGCAGAGAAGGGCCCTTCTCTAGCTCAGTTCCTCCTGGCAGGGCTGGTGGGTGGCCTCCATGAATGAGGCCTCTGAATTACAGCTGAACTCGACAGTTTAACCTAGTTTTCCCATCTTGGGCAGTCTTGGCTTCCTTCATCACTGAATTGCCATCCCTGCTTGGCCCTCCCTCAGCTGGTTTAGAATGTGGGTGGGATAGGAGGCGAGGTATTGTGGCCCCATTACCACAGTCCTGGCATCTGATTAGAACATTGTTATTATTGTATACTTAGGGGACTCTGTGGGTTGATCCGGTAGGTTATCACAATAGAGTCCATGTTACGATATTGTGTTGGAGCGAAACACTATTAAACTAGCAGTAGAAGACCTTCTGGACTTGCTGAAGTGAGCGGGCTTAAGGAATTGCAGTGCAGCCTGAGATGTCAGTGCCGTGAACCCATTTCATGACGCTGGGACAGATACCAGTCTTGCAAGCAGGATTTCAAGAATGGATTTTGGAATATGGCCAGAGTTGTTGTAAGTATAAACTCTTACACAGAAAGCCATAACTACGTCAGTTCTAAAAAGGACTTTAGTAAATGCAAAGGCATGGCCATTCAAGACAGGATAGAATTCCGTGTTTTCAGATTTATATCTCTAAAGAGAAAATGGCAGTTTTGTGTGAGCATTATAACAAAATCTTTTGGTTTTTGAAAAATGAATGTGCCTGATGAAAATATATTTTCTTTCTTTCATTCTTTCTTTCTTTCTTTCTTTTTGGGCCTTGTGAGACAAGGTTTCACTATGCAGTTGAGGCTGGCCTTGAACTCATTTTGTAGCCCAGGCTGGTCCTGAATTCTCACGTTGATCCTCCTGCCTCAGCCTCCTGAGTGCTGAGATTACAGGCATGTGCGACCATACCTGGCTTTTAACTCCTCTCAAAGATAGATAAAAATCATGACATGCACTTCTGTAGGATGTTCTTGTTAGTTTTTGGTTGACTTCATCTTTGGTGAAGGTGTCCCATTGTAGAATTATAACCATACTAATCTTTGTGGGAGGTATTAAAAAGGTTTCCTGTAGTTAGGTTAACACATATGACCACATGGAACATAACAACACAATATGTGATTAAGTGCTTAGGAGGTGTGATGGAGTGTGGTCAGCATTGTAGTAGTGGAGAAAGAAATCAGGAAGGTGTGATTGGGCCTTTTCTTTGATAGGATAGGGAAATGGTAAGTCGCAGTGAGGTCATCAGCCAAGGATCTTGGCAGGAGATAGATGACTGTTCTGGAATAGTCTGCAGGACCTTTTGTCCCTGGTACCCTCTTGATCCTTTGGAGTGAAACACAACCACACTTCTGCTCCCTCCTCCTTCTCCCTACAAGGGACCTGCCTCCCAGACTCAGGGAGAGGATTGGAGTTGGCCAGGAAGAGAAGGGCAGCAGGTTGAATAGGGATGGAGAGGTTGGACTTCGATGAAATTCGAAGTTTAGGCTGGCTGAGATCCTGACTTAGGTTAAGTTACATGACAGAAATGGAGAAGAAAGGTTAGTTTGGCAATACATGATGGATTGCAGTTGCAGAGAGACTATAGGCAAGAAGTCAGAGGCTCTGTTGAACAAGGCCAGCCAGAAAGCTCTGGAGCTTTGGCTTGGGTTGGGAAAGGAAGAGATGCAGCTGTGGACACTCCTATGGGTCTGTGTGCAGGGATGCCTGTGGTCACTTTGAGGGGCCTGGCTTGGCAAATTTAGAAAGCCTTGTTTCAGGAGAACTATGGTTCAATATTTGTAACTTAAATTCCATCCAAAAACAGAAAATATTTGAGTAGGGCCGAGATGTATAAAAAGAGCACTTAGAAAATGTGAAATAAAGCTACTTCACTGATAAGGTCCTACAATTTATAGGTCAAGAAAAGACAAACTATTAAACATTTTTTTCAGTGCTATGAATCAGACCCAGGGTCTTACATATTCTAGGCAAGCACTGAACTACAATCCCAGACCCCTAATATTTAAAAAAAAATTAAGTAAAGTCAGGGTATTAAGAAATGGTGTTGAAACTATTTCCCCATGTAGTTTATTTTTTATTTTTTTTGGTACCAGGATTTGAACTTAGGACCTCACACTTGCCAGGCAGGTGCTGTGCCACTGAGTTATATCCCTGGCCCCTCACATGCAATTTGATTTTGCTTTTTAAAGTATTCTTTCAACATAGGGGACAGTCAATAATGGGACAGAATTGTATAGAATCTTAATGTTTTTCAGAATCATAATAATAACAGTGGTAATTTGGGGCTATGTAAAAGTGTTGCCCAAATACATTTACCAATTGAAGTTTCTCACTTCACTCTACCCTAGCTTTCTTTTCAAATGTGTTCTAATATTAGGAATAACTGTCTCCTTTATTTTATACAGTAAACAAATGATTCTTGTATATGGTTTTTATTTATTTATTTAAGTACCAGGAATTGAACTCATGACCTCACAATTGCCAGGCAGGCACTGTGCCACTGAGCTATATCCCTGGCCCTTTGTGTATGGTTCTTAAAAAGATACATCAGCGTTTTCTCAGAGAGCACAGCTGAGAAAGAGTGGCAGCCCAACAGAAAAACAATAATGAATATAAATAAGTAATGTATAGAAAGGAAATTTAATTGCCAGTCAGTAAGCACAAAAAATTTTAAATTATGAAAGTTATGAAAGAATGCAAATTAAAATGACATAATTTTTCCCTCTTACTAAATTAGGAAGCTTTAAACCTTTTACATGTCACGAGAATTATAAGATCTTCACTGTCATTGTTGCCTGAAGTTCAAAAAATACAAATTGGAAAGAAATTAGAAATTGTATATACACAAAGTTCTTCGTCAATGATCATCCCAATTGTATCAGTCAACTATCCTAAGGAAAAATCTGAAAGCTTATCTACTGTTATAAATAAGTCACATTTTTATAACAGTAAAGAATCAAAAATTGTTCAAGCTGTGTTCTCTCTTTCTTTGGTTCTGGGGATTGAACCCAGTGTCTTCCAATGTCCTACATCCCCATCCCTTTTTAAATTTTTTAAAAATTTGAGACAGGAACTTACATAGTTGCCCAGGGTGTATTTAAATTTATGGTCCTTCTGTCTCAGCCTCCTAGAGTACTGAGATTATAGGTGTGCACTATGATGTGTATCTTATCCTGTATTCTTATTTTACAATATGACACAGGCATTACAGGTGATATTTTTGAAAAACATAAAGCTTAAAAGAGTGTAGCACAAAACATATTAACTGTGGTTTTGATTTCATGCAAAGTGAGTTATAAGCAAAGGAAAATGACATCAGTTTAAAAAATGGTGAATTTCGGGGATTGGCAGTTTCATTTAAGTAAAATCTATGGTTCCAGAGCTGACTGAATCTGATTTGAATTCCTACTCAGTTGCTTGCTGTATGACTGGACAAGTGACTTACTAGCTCTGCTACCATAGGTAAGTTACTGAATTTATGTAAGATCCAGTTTCTTCAGCTGTGCTGTGGGTGAGGCGATAGTACTTCCAGTGTATATGTATCGATTCAGTAATTCATCTAAAACATCCCACATACCGCTTGTTGTATTATCAGTGCTCCATAAATGTCAATTAGTTGGATTGCATGTAGTTTTTATATTAGTCTTTCTAGTTTTTATGTTTTCTAAATTGTATATTGAAGGGGTTATATGAAGTTATCTGTGCAGAGAGAGGAGGGCTGGGTTATTTCATTTTTGTCTGGTATAGATCTGGGAATTTTTTAAAAAGTAACTTTTCCTCATTGTATATTTAGAAAAACAAACAAAAACATTTCAAACTTTTGCCTGTTGGGGCTTTCTTTTTTTCTTGATTATTTGGCAGTATTTAGATTATTTTGTCTAACTTAAAAACATTTTGTTCTGCAATAAGCTGAATTAAAACAAAACAAACGGACCTTCTCCCTTTTGTTTTTTAGTTTCTCAAGTTAAAACAAGAATCATCTTTGAAAAGTTTTCCGTGCATGAGACCTGAATTTGGTTAATATTAACTGCATATTTAGCACTCAGATTTCAGGCCTATTTAGTGCTAGCTTCTGTAGATCTTGCTTAATTGTTTAAATATGTGAGCACAATTTTGATATTTGGGAGGTGGAGGAGAAATCCCTTGGGACTTCTGTATTTGAGTTAAAAGGCTTATTGTGTCTTGGCATGAGTTTATGTAGGTTAGTAGGAAGGCTTTGGCATCTGGAACTCTTTCACCTTGAAATTGCATCTTTCTTGCACAAGAAACACATTTGGGAAGCATGCACCCTGGAGGAGATTTCAGGCTATATTTTCTTCACAGGAGGGCAACAATTTTGCACTTACAATAAAATAACTTCAAAGTTGTCTCCTTTAAGTTAGGTTACCTTTAATTTATTCTCACTCTTTATTGTATCTTCTGTGGCAGAGGAGGTTAAGAAAAGGAAAAGGAGTGAAAAGTTGTTAACATTGTCTCCTAAATTACCAGTGAAACTTGAAAGTCATAGAATCCAGAATATAAGCAACCATATTTTTTCCCTGTTTCATTAATTGTAAGAGGCTATGAATTGTGAGTCCCTCTCTCCCTCCCTCCACCCCTACCTTCCTTTCCTCCCTTCCTCTTTTCCTTCCTTGCCTCATCCATTCCTTGGTAGTACTGGGCATTGAGCTCAGGGCTTTCTCACTGAGCTCATCTCCATTCATTCATTCATTGTTAAATCAGACAGAATCTCACGAAGTTAGTAAGTTGCCTAGGCTGGACTTGAACTGTCAGTCTTCCTGCTGAGCCTCCCAGAATGCTGGGATTACAAACTTTTGCCACAATGACCAGCTTGTATCCTGTTTCTGATACATTGAAATGTGAAAAAAAAAAAAAAAAAAGAAAAAAAAAAGCCTTAAAATTGATGAACTAAGTAATGCGTGAAAACAACCCCTCAGTTTACAATCAATTTATTTTGCACTTTTGTTTATGGAACAACAAAGAAACTCATCTGAACCTGTCTGAAATTGTAATCTGTAGTAAAAAAAAATCTCCCTGCTGGCTTTCACGTTAATCACACCAGATGACACCTCTTACCTTGGTCCTTCTGTGATGGACAGCACACAGAATACAGCATAGATGGACCCGTGTGTGAGTCAGGTGTTTCCGCATGATCTTACTATGCTTCTTAGCCTAATGTGAACAGCACCTTTTTACATTGTGAATCTGCCAGGTGGTTGTTAACACATTGGATACCATGAATAGTGTCAGCAACATTGTTCTGCAAGAATGATGCTAGAGTCTATTAAAACTCACAGGAAAGTGAGAAATGCACTGCTAACCACATAGAGCTTAACTTGATGTTAGTCAAGTACTCGTATACAGATTCTGAGCTTTAGCATGAAGTGCCTACGTTGTACATATGCAAAAGCAGAAAAACAAATAGTTCCTTTTGGTAAGAAACTTGAAATCCAATTACTTAGTGATCCAAAGCAGGGAGGGTCCTCTTCAATTTTTGGATCTTGGATAATTTGAGGGGGTTTCAGATGAGTTAAGGTGAAGCCTGTACTGAAAGAACACAAGGTAATGTATTTCTCAATGACGTCAGAGATTCCTCCTCCACCAGCCACAAGAATGAGCTCATATAAAATGATAGCCATTTTAAGATTTCTTAAGTGTGTAAACAGAGGTTGGGAGCTTTAGTGTGCGTACAGATTACAGGTAAAAGCTCTGGAGTCAGACTGCCTTGTTTATAGCTTAGTTCCAGTTCTTTGCACCTTTGGGACCATGGGTGAGTAACCTGTGCTTTACTTTCCTTATTATAAACAGGATTACTTATAGTGCTTCCTCAGTCCCTAGCATATTTCAAATATTTTATTTTATTTTATTTTATTTTATTTGGTACTGGGAATCAAACTCATGACCTCGCACTTGCCAGTGGGTGCTGTGCCACTTAGCTATATCCTCGGCCCCAAATATTCAATAAACTGAGCTGTTAGTGACAGTTCCCCCCATTTTTTGAGAGAGGGTCTCGCTATATAGTTCAGGCTGGCATTGAACTCACTATATAGCCCAAGCTGGGCTTGAACTCAACGGTGATCCTCGTCATAGCTAATTGTTAGAATTACAGGCATATATCACCACATCTGGCTTTGTTAGTGATATTTTTTTAGCCTGCTTTGTTTCTTAGTTTCCATGCAAGTGATAAATATTTTCAGAATTTTGAAGCCTTTTAGTATGACTAGAGCTTTTATGTAAGGATGGTAGATAATACCTTTTTGGCATTATAATGAACATTATGCTACTTAAGAGCAATAAAATATTAGGATTTTTTGGGGAAAAAAGATTGAAAACATGTTTGTGGCAACTAACTATAGAATACCTTGCTAGTAGTGACTTGGTCAGACTTTTCTGGATTTCCCTGTGTCACATGGTTACATATGGCATGGTTTCAACACAGCACATGGAGTTAGTCATAATGAAGTATAGGACAATGACAAGGGCTTTAAGGATTTCTGTTTTTCTAAATTTTAGGGGGTATAACCAGATATGTCACCAAAAATTGTCTTACCACCTAGCACTGAGGTGATTTAAAAATTGCCAAACTTGTTAGTTCAACTATACTTCTGGTTATGCAGAGTAAGTGCTATTTTATTATATTTCATGTAAAAAATGTTTTTAAAAAGACAGTCTCTTACTGTTGTAGTCCAAGCTGGCTTGCTTGCTGTGTACCCCAGGCAGGCCTTGAACTTGAGATCCTCTTGCCTCAACCTCCTGAGCGCTGGGATTTTAGGTATGTGCCACCATGCCTGGCTCTCTCTCATTTTTAAAGCCTGCGATTGTCTGTTCTCTTGTGCCTAGCTCTGTGTCTTATTGCTTGCCATGGAATACATCATAATTCCTCTGTTTTCTTCCTGGGAGTGTATCTATACTGTTGGGTAAAGTAGGGGAGGACACAGGAAATTAGAGTAATAAATAAAGCAAGACTTTAAGGACATTAAAACTCATTTCCTTGTCTACTCCATACTCCACTGACTTCAAAGATCATCCCTAACGTTCTGCTTTCTCAGATGCTGGTTTAGGTGAGGTACTTCCCCCCCTTGATTGTTGTTATTATTTGATAGCTTGAGATTATTTGGTAGTATTTTAAATTCCAAACAGCCAAATTTCAAAAGATCAGTAGGAACAAAGATAAAAACTGAATTAATACTTGGTGATCACTTGTCCTAGGTTCTTTGTAACTGTTTTGGTAGCTTCTGACCTTCATGGTTTATGTCTAGGAGATTTGTAGGTAATGTCTTAGCCTCATTATAACTGCCAGTAACTATTTGGGACTAGGTATGTGTTACCTGACAAATTATGGAATTTTTCAGCTGGTGCCATGCTGAAATTTGTACTGACCTCTCCAAAACCAGGGTTCCATTTGTATCTCAATCCGAACTAGATACAGACAGCATGAATTTCAAAGAAATCAGTACCACAGGATTAGGAGATTACTACATCTGGCCTAACATGATAATATGATGCCATATCAAGTGACTGTATAGGTATAGAAATTTAAAGGAATTGCCAGCTTGGGTGCTGGCCAGGTGCCCAGTAAACCAATCAGATGATCCATGAATAGGAAGTTTCAAAGGCTTCATCGCTTTTGATAGCCATTGGAGGCAGTATAATCCAACAGTTAAGAGCTAGGGTTCTAGAGTTAGAACTTGGTTCTAATTTAGACTCACTTCCCATGTGACCTTGGAAAAGCTATTAACTGAGGAGGAGACCAGTGCCTGAGGCACAGTTTGTAAGTGGAGTGAGGGAAGAAGATGATGTCAAGGTCAGCGGTGTTGCAACTTTGGCAGGCTTGTCATTGCCTCAGAATGCAGCAGTTTTCAGGAGTGGTAGGCCAGCTTCACAGAGCAGTGTGTTCATTTGAATTCTGTGTCTTAGTTTTTGAGCTAAGTGATGTTTTGTGAATAATATATATTTGGGATTGAAAAAAATCTGATGGAAAGTAAACACAATACTGTATGAACCCTGACATAAACTGGAGGTACTTTAGAATTTTTACGTGGTAGTATCAGATCTTATGTGATAATAATAGATATCTAGCAGCAGTTTGATCAGATCAGATTGCAGGTTAAATGCAAAAAAAGCAAAGTCATAAATAGTAGCAGTACTGGGTTAGTCACTGTAGATGTGGGAGAGCACCTGTAAACGTCCATAGGTTACCTCGTTCTGAGTACTCAGAAAGTGGTCCAGGGGGCTGAGTGCTCAAGGCACTAGTTTTTTTCCAGGCATATGGGTTTGTTTGAATAAAGTTTTACAACCTCAATATCTTTATTTGAAGACCATTCTTTTTATTTCCCAAAGTAAGCATAAGTCCCTTAGGGTTAAGTAGGTTATTTTTCCTCTTTCTCTTTTTTTTCCATGGTTATGCTTGGATGTTTGGTTGGGAATGGATGGGATTTACTAGGTTTGATGGGAAGACAGTCTTACCTAAAGATTATATTGTGGCTGCCTCTACATATATGATCATTACAGTGTGGACCAGACTATTTTATTGTATCATAGTTCCTTTTTTTGTTTGTTTTATTTTGTTTTTTTGAGACAAGGTCTTTATCTGTAATTCAGGCTGGCCTTGAACTCACTGTGTGGCCCAGGCTGGCCTCAAACTCAATGTCAGACCTTCTGCCTCAACTGAGATTATAGGCTTGCGCCACCAGCTCACAGTTCTTTCTTTTGTGTAATGTCTACACAAAGTAATGGGAATATTTCTTAATACAGTGATTCTCTCTTGGAACAACTTTTAATCAGGCAATTACAATTTTTGAAGAATGAATTTTATTTAAAAAGCTGGTTTGAAAGGTATCTCATTTAGGAACAGTTCCTTATGAATTTAGGACATATTTCTAACCTTCCCAAGAATTTACAGAAATTTTTCTCCTATTCTTGGGGGAGCCATCCATTACTAATAAGGCTTTCTTACTGTCTCCATGGGGTGTGTCTTGCTGAACAGTAGTTTTCTGCCTGGTGCCAGTCCTCTTGTCCTGGTGTGCTCTGCACGGGAAACTGAAATCAAAGCCATTCAGTGACTCTCCTTAATCACAGCGCTCATGAGTGAAGGAGCTGGTATTCAATACGAGGTCTTAGTAATTCTAACTTGATTCTTTTTTCCCCTATTCTCTTACCCTCCCTTCATAGGTCTCAGTAATTCTAAAGCCCAGGCTTTTTCTGCCTCCAAAAATACTACTGAGAAAGCACAAGACTTTATTCCCTGTGTACTCCGTAGAGAATTTTGTAAACTTAGAACTAAAATCTTGTACCAAACCTTTTCCTCCTGAAGCTTTTCAGTTGCTGGTAAACAAAATATGAAAGTGACAAGGAGATTGCTTTTTCTAGGGGCCTGCAGCTCCCTTCTCCTTATCAGTTATCTGTTGTTATGTAACAAATCCCCCTAGAATTCAGTGACTTTAAACAGCAGCCATCTATTTACCTCAGAAGATTGTTGGTTGCAGTTTGGACTGGTCTCCACTGGAACTCTTCTGCCTCTGTGGTCAGTTGGTGATTGGTAACCTCACACCACTGGCTGTGGTTAGTTGGGCCTGTGTGTGAGCACCTGTGTGTGTTTGTGTGAGTGTGGGTCTGTGAGACTGAGTTGTGTGTCTTCTGTTTCAGCAGATTGGCTCAGGCTTTTGATGAGGTGGCAGGTGGGAGAGCAGCACCAGGACTCAGGCACTTTTCAAACCTGAAGTTGGCTGCTGTCTCTCTGGCCAGGGCGAGTCACATGGCCAGGCAGCGTGGGAGCAACTATTCCACAGGGCTTTCACAGTGAATGTGCCCTGCCCGCTCCAGTTTTAAAAAAATTGTGGTAAAGTACATATAACATGAAATGTACCACTTCACCAGTTTTTAAGTATGCCGTTTGGTGGTATTAAATACACCCATAGTATCCATCTGCCAGCATCATCCATCCCGCTCTCTATCATGTAACATTGACACTCTACCCATTACACAATATTGCCCCATTTCCCCTTACCCACATGTGTGTATCGCCTGTGCCTTTGATCATGGATTTGTCATAGCACTGAAATGAGTGGCCTGGGGGAGAATATGTCAACGTTCACCGCATTTTTCTCTCGTTGGTTAAGATGGGAAAGAAAAGGAGAAAAGAACAGGAGGCTATTTGGACTTTTGTTTTCCTTATTATACTACTTAAGTCATGGATACTTCAATATTACTATTTAAATATTAACAACTGTTTTAGGAAAAGTTCTTGGCTAAAACCCTGTCAATTAAGATAGCAATCTGTACTCCCTACAAAGGGGAGTAAACCAAATTCATGATGCTTTAGTAACCAGAACAATACAGTTCTCATTTTCTTTAGTTATATTCCTGTCTGTGAGTATAAACTGAACTGTCTTAATCCTTTGCTTTCACCAGGGCTTGTCCTGCCAGCACACCGTCCTCCTCTGCTGGTGTTGTCTGGGGCAGCCGCACCCACTTCCAACCCACTCCAATTTCAGCCTCCCACCTCCAGTCAGTTATCAAGACTGGGCTGAGTTCTCTCAATGCTGAAGTAGTGCATTACTCCTACCTCTTCCTGTATCTGATTTCACTCTGCCAGGTTAATCTCACTTAAACCGAGTCTCAGCTCCTGAATCTACAATTTAAAACTTTTACCTCACCTTTCAAGACCATCTGCTCAAATCCTCCCTCTTATGTCCCAGCTCTGTGTCCTGCAGCATGGCCCAGCTTCATTGCGCTGTTCTCAGAGCGGGCCCTGTGTTAGTTTTTTTTTGTTTTTCGTGATACTCCTGCTCATCCTCTCAACCCACTGGTAGAAAAAAAAAATGGCCTCAGTACTGATGAAGTTTATCATATATATATTTTTATCTCACTCTTCCTAAAATATTGGCAACAGCATTAGCTGTTTCTTGCTTTTTAATTGTGCCAGAGACTAATTAGGAGTGTCCATGAGCTGGGAACCATGCTAGGTGTTGAGTGTTGGGGATAGAGATGAACAAAATTATACTAGATACCCAAGGCTAGTGAGTCAGATATTAATCAAATAATCACACGCCCCTGTAAAAGTGTGACCATAATAATTGGGGGGAAAAGGAGCAGGATGTGGTGCTGTGGATAACAGGGACAGAAGAACTGACTTTCTTGAGGACCACAATCTTGAGCTGGTGTCCTTCTGCCTGAAAGTTCTGTGGCAGCTCTGAAGAGAACTTCATTTGTACTTCAAGAACAATGAGAAGTAGTTACTTTGGTTGAACCATATGCATAGATTGGAAGGGGTTGGAGAAGGTGGGGAGCTCTATTATTCAGATGAGAGGCAATAATAGTGATTTGACACAGTATGGTGATTATGGATGTAGAGAGAAGTGGGGGAGATCTGAGACAGACTCGGGTCACTAAATTTGATGTTGGATTAGGTGTGGTAGCTGTAGGAGTAAGAAAGTATCCAGGGTGACTCCTTGATTGATTGCTGGTATGCCTTAATGGCTAGTTGGGTGGCTGATGTTCATAGAGCCACCCCAACCCCTGTGGTACCTCTGCAATTAACATGAGGTGCCATTTCTCCAGGGCAGATAGCTTGGCTCATGGAACATGGGCTGGACTTGGACACTTGATTTCTTTCTCTAGCCCTCTGTGCAGTGAAGGGACTGTCCTGTCACACACTTGACTCCTGGCCACTCACCGAGATGTAGGCTCGTCAACTTTGTTTCTCTCCTCCTCTCCAAACTGGATGAGGTTTGTCTCCTTTGAAAACGATCAGGTAGCAGAGACTTGAGTGTGAAAAAGAAAGTGGGAAGGATTCAGTTGATCATTTTTTTTGGGCGGGGGAGGGGTATGGGAATTGAACTCAGGACCTCATGATTGCCAGGCGGGTGCTGTGCCACTGAGCTGAATCCCTGGCCCCAGGATTCATTTGAAAGGTGAGCTTCATATAATAAAAGTAGAAGAGAAAAATGGTAATTTTTCCCCCCTGAAATAGAGTCTCACTCTGTAGTTTAGCTGACATTGAACTCACTCTGTAGCCCAGGCTGGTCTTGAACTTGTGGCAATCCTCCTGCCTCAGACTCCTAAGTGTTGAGATGACAGGTGTGTGCAGCTATGCCTGACCTTAGAAAATAGTAATTGATAGAGTAAAAAACCTGAAATTTGATTGAGACCCTGAAGGAAGAGAAGTGTGAAATTCACATGTGGAGGAATGGGCCTTATCCTGGAAGACTATAGCTGCTCTGTGGTTACAGTAAGGCAGGAAGAATGGGTGAGTATACGCATTCGAGAGCCTATGAGTTTGATACCAGGAACTCCCACATTTAGCTACTGGAGGGGCTCGTTTGCCTTGCTAAGTAGAAAGTTAGATTACATATTTGTCTTGCCCCTTCAACCAGTGTGTACATTAACTGGGAACAAAGAGGCAAATATATATGTATTACAAACATGCTGATTTGTTCCTTCACAGCACTAGTTTGATAGTTACTTAAGTTATGGGTTAATTGAAAAATTAGACTCATCGAAAAATTACACTTGTTACTTGGGGCTAAATATGAAATTGTATCTAAATGATGTCAGTATTTTTAGCAAGTTTGCAGAAGTATTATATGCTATAAATATGTGCCTTACAAAATTATTTGTTATTTCTTGAAAGTTACTGATTTTATTTATAATAAGTTATCCGTAAATAAACTTCATAGTGTAAAATGGCAAAATTGTGCTAGTAGTTTGGTTCCTTGACTTTAGAGAAATGCATAACATCCATTTGAAAGATAGAAATAAAGTACTAATATAGTGGTGACACATGTAGAAAAACAGGAAAGGAGACAAGCTACGTTGAATAATGGCTGTTTAATTCCTGTGTATTAATCAACATTATATAGCAAAATGAATCACATTTGTAGTGTGTTTTAATTCTTACCAGGCACTTTAACACACTTTGGCACTCTCATTCATATAGGAAGGGTAACATTTTTTTTAAGGTGACATTTTATAGAATAAAAGTTTAAGATATCCCCAAGACTGTGCGCATACCATAGCGCAATCATGTGCCATTCTACTCTGGGGAATTACATTGCCTTTTAGTAGGCCCTTGCGGTGTGGTTCTAAGCAACAGAGAATCTGGTGGCCACATAGACCCTTTTATACTGTGGTGATTGTGCTGATTTGATGTAATTGTTAAGTGAGGTAGCAGGTTTTCTGATTAATTATTTTTATTATGTCTGTGCAAACTTTAAAATTTGAATAGGGTTAGTTGAACCACTTTGAATTGCTTCAGTTGGTAATATTGAGGAAGTAACTAGGAATAACTTCACATGGCACATTTTTCTAGTAGTTAATATTTTTACACCTTTGGTAAAATATGGTACTTGGAAATATTTTTCTGCTTGTCAAGAATTTTGCATGTAGGAGGGGGGATTAAAAAAAAAAAGAAACAAGCTGTGGTATGTACATGTAACCCATTTCCCAAGATAATTATAAACTTCGTGAACTGCAGATGTGTACTAATAAAGTAAAACATAAAAAAAATTTTGCATATAGTTTAATAAAAGCAATGAAATAATGTGTTGGAGTAATGTCTGTGCTGATAAGGAGAGAACAAAAGGTGATACCAGCCCAGGAAACTGCCTACCAAATTTCTCTTTCTAGAGGATATTTCTGTAATTACTGAATAGTCAGTACCGTAAAAGAATTAGAGTTGTAGCATATATAAAGGTAGCAGCACATTTGTCTTTAGATTTTAAAGACAGAACTTGTAATTTATCTCTGATTTGGTGATTTGAGAAATTTTAAACCTCTGAGAGACAGTGTTTTGCCATTTTACAGAGTTAGCAGGCTGAGAAAGTAAATTTTCCTATATAAGGTAAAGGGGAAGTTCTTTTAAAATTACTAATCTACAAAGATCTACAATGTATGTCAAGACCGCATAGTTCTAAATTTGTGTTGTAAAATCTGACAAATATCAATAAGAAACATCTTTTGATGCTATCTACTGTGGTCCTGGAACTTGATTATTCCTGCACCCACAGAGGCCAAGGTATGCAAATATTGCCCAAACTAGATTTATTGATAGTGATTTCAATTAAAAGTGTTGTGAGTCTGTACATTCTGTGGTCTCCTTGACTGGCATCTCTGCTGTTCCCTCAGTGTTTCCTCTCTATTCATGCTAAATTTGAAGATTGTCATTTACTGTCTTAATCTTGCATTATTCATTTGTGCCCCGTGAAACAACTTAGATTTCTCTTAATGTGACACTTACTGATTAATGGGTTGTATTAATAAAAAAAGTTTACATGTTACTCCTCCCCCCCCCCGTAAGAATTTACTTTGAGGGGCTTTAATCATGATTATGAAGAACTGATTGCCAGAGTTGAGTAGCTATTAGTAGATAACCTACCCAGTACTTATTTCAAGTATGTAAAGATTTGAGCTGAACATTGTGTAGTCCATCAGAACATTCAGATCTTAAATTTTCATCATATGTGGCCAGTTAAAGTGTTGGGAGAGTTTCTGGAGGAATCCACTTTTGTGTAAGATTTAAAGTGTGCTCAATCATTGGAGGGCTTGGAAATGAGATGGAGGGTTGTGTGCATGTGGGTAAAGTACCATAGTTCCGTATTTAAGAAAAGGAAAGAATTAGGGTTGAGTGAAGAGGTCATATGAAGGTGCTCAAGAGGGACTTTTTGAATGAGCCTAAGTTTCTTTTATTCTGAAAAAGGGATTGACACAACTGTTGTTTTAATAGTAGGTGTTGAGAATCACATCCATGTTCTCTGCAGGCATTTCCCCCTTCACCCAGGATGTTCAGTCTGCTTTATCCCTGCCTTTCCTCTTGCAGGCTTTCGTATCCAGACCTTGATAAGGCTTGTAAGTTGAATCTTTTGTTTGCCTACCCTTCGATCCCTGCTGGCCTCTGCTGCGTTAGTGTAAAGATGTGTCAGTCACTCTAGTTAGTTCCTCTACTGCCCAAATCATGTCAGTTCATAATTCTTTTTTTTCTCCAAACAGTACCAGCACAAATCTTTCTCTTCATTGAACTCAGAGAAATCAGTAGTATAACTATCTTAACTATTTTTTATATACATATACATACACATATACATATGTCGTTATATTCAGCTTTTCACCCTAATGAGACAGTACAATGTTTATATATGTGTGCTCTATTTATTTCACTAATGAGTATGGTCTCAAGTTGCATCCATTTACCTATAAAAGTCTGCAGTTTGTCCTTCTTTATGGCTGAGTAGTACTCCATCATATAAAAATATCACATCTTTTTTATCCATTCCTCAGTTGATGGGCATTTAGGTTGATTCCAGGATCCGACTATTACAAATTGTGCTGCTATAAACGTGGGTGCACATATGTTGCTGTGGTATGATGTTTTTAATTCTTTTGGGAAGATACCCAGAAGGGGACTAACTGAGTCAAATGGGACCTCTAGTCCTAGTTTTTTGAGGAATCTCCACACTGATTTCCACAGTGGTTATACCTGTCTACACTCCCACCAACAGTCACTTCATAATTCTGTACACCAGATTTGTGTTTTTCTCTAAAACCAAATTCACTGCCTCTACCTGGCACATGGACCTTTCATTCTACCTGCAAGCCTAACTTTGCACCAATGGTATCTGCTGCTCTTTAAATATATACCATAGTCGTGCTTAACTGGATTATTCCCTAGATGTGCAGTCATTTCTCTCATTCATGCCTCTGCTCTTACTCTATTTTGAGTATCATTTTATCTACTAAAACCCAACTTTGCTGGTTAAAATCCTGCTCGTATTAGGTTCTATTTCAAATGCCATCTCTTCTGCAAAGCCATTTCTGACTTTTCGACTGAAGACTACTTCCTTACTGTATGTTGTATTCTTTTTCTGGCTGTTTGGGGTATATGCTCCCAGTAGACTGTTCAGTCAGTGTGAGGTATAAAGATAAGTACAGGGCAACCTCTATCCTAGGATCTCCGTTCCTCTCTAGTCTTTGCTGACCCTTCTCTTTCTTGAGGACTCATCACCCTGCCCTTGGTGTTCCTCTATGACCATGGTTTGTTCCTTTATAGAATTTTCTAAAATTATATTGTACTTAATTATCTACATTCATGTTTTCTTGTTTTGTTTTATAAGCTCTTCAAAGGCAGCCTATGGCTGTTTTTAGGGGGTTTTTTTGGTTAGTATTTTCTTATTAAGATTGAGATCTGATTTCTAAAATCAGTAACTATGTTGTAACATTACCTGATAAGTATCCAAGGTGCTTTGCAGAGCTTGTAGTATTTTGATTAATTTGATAAAATGGCGGATTCCCTTAAAGGAGGGAAGCCTATGTGTATGTGATCAGAACTCAACTAAGTTAGAGAAAGGGGGTAGGGTTGGGGGAGATGAAGATAATATAAAATTCATTAAGGCTTATTTTATTTTTGTATCACTATAGCAGACAGCAGACACAGATTTTGGTTGAATAAAACAGAAATGAATTAAAAGTCACTTAGGTAAAAGTTGTTATTTTGCGGCTAAATTACTATAATGAGAAATCACATTGTATCATTATTACTTTCTTTGCTTTTCCAACTACATTGAGTTCAAGAATATCTTACTTTTTATGTCTAGCGCCGAGGCCAGTGTCTGACACACCTTGTACACGTTCAAGTTTTTAATTAGAAATTAAAACTGTGTTTAAGGGTGAAAGGAAACCTTAGTTATACTTCATTTTTATCTTAAAAGGAGGTACAAAAGTTGTTAGATACGTTAATTTGCTTGACTGTAGAAAGTTACAGAATTATATCGAGATCATATTATATACATATAAAATAAAACTCCACTTTATTCTTAAGTTGAATAGCAATGATAATAGAAAATAACTTTGTTTTTGTTTTTAAAATGAGGTATTGCTGTGTTGCTTAGGCTGGCCTTGAACTCCTGAGCTTAAGCAGTTCTCCCTCCTGTGTACCAGGGACTACAGGGCTGTACCACCAAACCCAGCTACAGAAATGGCATTTTTAAAGAGTGATTTTATGGAGGAGTTTAACATGTATCCTGTAGTAATACTTTGTATAAATTCATATATTTATAATTTGTTACTAATAGATATTTAAGACTTGAATTTTGATTGTTTTAAAATTTCAGATTTTATTTCCCTTAGTATTGTTTATGATAGCTGTTCTTGAAATGATTACAAAAATTCATTACAATTTTTGGGAAATAATTCTTCTAATATTAATTTCTTCTTTATATCTTGTTTAGATGAAACATTCTTTTCTGTTCATAAATGGGGAAGGGGTCCTAGAAAGAAATTTTAGATGTTAAAATATACATTCCTAACTCATTGTAATTTTTGTGTAGATTTCTGAATTAAAATTTTGTTGTTTTGCCTTGCTGCTGGGGTTAGTAACTTGCCTTGGGGGTTAGTCTTAGTGGTAGTGTTCTTTCCAGTGACTCAGAATGGCACTCATCCTAGAAGTGGTAGCCTGGCAGAGGACGGGTATCATGGCTGCTGAGCGTGTAGCCAAATAGGCAGGCAGTTATTCACACTGTACTGTCTAGCTCATTCTTTTGCCTTGTGGAAGATGTACACTTTTCTTTGCTGCGCCAATTGGATTAAAGTTCATAAATTCATATTTTGACATAGAATTGGTTTTATTGCATTAAAAATCAAGTTCTAATCAAGATTCTGAAACTTGTTTCTTTTGTTGTTGAGAACACGGTTCCATTTTATCTGGTTTTTACTGCCTTTTGACACCATTTTAGCAATGATAAAATGACATACCTAAGTCTTTAATCTTGTGGTTTTAAAAAATGTGAATAATTATGTCTTGGACATTTAGCTTGAATCCTTAGATTTAAAAATGGTTCATTTTAAAGAGAATAGAACTCAGTGTGTACTTTAGAGTGGTGTGGTTTCAAGAGGTCAGTATCTAAACTTGACTGAGAACAGCTCCAGCCAAGATGTTGACAGGGGCCTGTAAGGTCCACCTCCCAGACTTCTGCTTAAAATACATGACATGCAGACATGGATCTGTGTGAGTTCATAAAGGCAGGTGAGGATGCACAAGAAATTGTTGTGTCTTTGGAGAATGATACTAGGGTTGGCAGTAGAAGAGGATAAAAAAAAATCTCATATTTTTCAATTTAAAAAATTGAAGACTAAGGTCTTTCCTGTTGTATTTTTTTCCATATTGTATCATAGGCTACTTTTATACTGAGTCACATAGACCAACTGATGTGGTATACATGCTCATGTGATGACTCAAGGTTCCTGTACCTCTTTTTCATTTGTACCTCCAACGTCTTGTGGACAACAAGAGACATTGAAAAAAAAAAGAAAAAGATAAAAAAAGGCCGTGACTGGAAGCCAAGCATGGTAGTGGCATGCCTGTAATCCCAACACTCTTCCAAAGCTGAGGCAGGAGGATTGTAAGTTCAAAGTTAGCCAGGGCAGTTTCAAAATTACAAAAAAGGACTGTGGATGTAGTTCAGTGTGAAGGCTTTAGGTTCAATTCTCAGCACCCCCCCTCCCAACCAAAAAACAATAAAAAAATTTAAAAAAGGGACAAAAAGAAAAACGTGGTTGTAAGTGTAAACAACAAATAACTCTTTACCCTTGTATTCAAGGACTTTTACAAATAAAGTTATGTATAGTCCCACATCATGACTTGAAAGGGAGGGGAAAAAAAGTAACTCCTAGGGAAACACTCAGTTCTGTGGAATTCCATTTCCTCACAGATGAAATGAGGTTATAATGGAGTCCAGAGCAGTTTCGAGGCGAAGTGTAGCAGCCTCATCAGATACAGCTTGGCAGCCTAGTGACTTGTAATGAGGGTGGCATGTAATTAGAAATTGTCCCTGTCTTTTCTGAGTACTGATGAAAACCATGGCTCAGAGGTTAATTCAAATAATAATTAATATTGGTCTTTGTCACTACAGGGTGGTAATGAAATCTTTCGTTATTTGATGACTTTGACTTTAAATGTTGAGTGAGGAGTAAAAGTGGTGTTATTCCTCACACTAATTGTGGGGAAGCTTCAACAACTAACAGAGTATGGGAAAGCATGCTATTTGGAAGCTGCTGTAGTCTGTAGTTGCCTACAATAGAAGCTATAAGATGACACAGAAATATTAGTGCTCTTTTTAAAGTGATAATTACTTAGAGTGAGATATTATGAACCACTGGTAGTTGATCCTACCATTGTGGACTGAGGAGGCTTTTGCTAGTCCCTCATACTTCCTTCTTTCTGTGGTGTATGTAGTATACAAGATGACACTGTCCATTAAATTTTCACAGATTGCATATATATGTTTATCTACAAACAAAACTTCAAGTGGCTGGTTGACCAAAGAACTTTGAGTGTTCTTTGAAACCTTGAAAGTCAGTGATTCTTTGAGTTGGTGCACCACAGCTTAGTTGAAAGGCAATGCTATAGTTGAGAAGAGATCTAAATACATTTTCTTAGCTAGACTATAGCGGATCATAGGCAATTGTTGAACAGTTAGGATCTGTAAGCTTGATTCAGTTTAGGAGCAATCACAAAAATCTGAAATGAGAATGACAAGATGGTACCATCATTTTATTCACAGAAGCTGTATTCTCTCTGAGGCACTGTATGAGTGTCAGGATTGTTTAGAAGCCAGAGGCCTTGAGGGAGGTGGTCAGAGTTGTGGAGAAGCTCTACTGTGTCTTGGATACATAGTAAACCAGCACAGATTCTAGAAGAACTCAAGGGAAACACATCACACTGTACAAGTGACCTTTCCCCAAAATCCAGATCTTGTCATGTCTCTGCTTGGCACCTCATGTGGGCTTCTTACTGCCTTTGAAGAGGCCATGGCTCAGAGCAGAGAGGCAGGATGTCAGGTGTCAAAGCCCAGAGACTATAGGAGAGTAGATGGTGAATGCCTAAGACCAGGAACAGCTCAAGAAGAGTTTCTACTGGGTTAGGTGTGACACCAGGAATAGAGGGCGTCCTTTTCCCTCAGGCCCCACTAGCATGATATTCCTTCTAGTCAGCCAGTTGCTTCTGATGCCAGGGCCTTTCTGCCCTAAATTTGTGTGGTATTACCTTGCTTCCTGGCCTTATCAGTCCAGGGGATTCCTGGGGCTTTCAGGCTGGTTCCTTACAGGATGGCCAAGCTTGACCCAGCCTGAAAATATGACAAGAGCAAGGGGTAAAAGGAGAGCAAGGCCTTTTGACTGCCCAGGAAAATGGCACCTGGACTCTTAAAAGTTGAAAGAGGCTGCCCACTGTTGTGTAGAGGCCTCCCAGCCTCTAATGCTCTGTGTGTCATGTGGCTTAGCTCTGCCCCTCAGGTAATCTCAGTGATATTCTTTCTAGACCTTCTTTAGCCCTCTGTTGGCCTCAGGTGCTGCATAGCCTATCCTCTTCTTGGAGCCTACTCACCCTCCTTCATTCCCTGAAGGCTCCTGCTCCTCCTGCCTTCTGGTCATACAGCTCTGGCCATATCTCTAGTGAGTTCCTGGTCATGCAGCCTCAATAGCACATTCTGCTTTTGTCACCCTCAGCCCACCTGTAGTTACATGCTCCTCACCTAGGACAGCAGTGCCTAGTGCAACTTAGGCCTGGGCCAAGAGCTGCTGTGTGAGTACATGGAAGAGTGTAACAGCACTGGGTGAGGCAGCATTGCAGCCTTGAGGGTGTGTGAGCACCATGGGAAGGGGCAGGAGGGAATATTCTCTTGGCAACCAGTCCGAGATTTGTCTGAAATACTTGTTTTTTAAGTTGGCGGGATAGCTAATGCACATCTCCTTTGATCAGTGAGAAGTGTAACTGGAGGAAAACATGGGTTTTACAGGTCATATTAAAAAAAAAAAAAACCCAGCAACACTGACATAACTAACTTCCTGAGAGATCAGAGTGAAGAACTGATGGCTGTGGGCTCAACTTTGGAGTGCACTTTTGATGAATAGGGGTGGATAAATCATTAAATCATTGCTGTTTTTCTAGTTGTATTCTAACCCTCACAGAATCAGACACAAGCTCAGTGAGGGAACTTCCCAGCATACAGTGGGCCTCACGATGCTCAACTTCCAGGCTTCCATTTGGTCTAACGCACTTTAGCCTTGGGTGAGCCCATGTTAGCAAGCCTCTGATCTCCCCCTAGGACGGTGATGGTGAACCTTTTAGGGCTTTCAGTGACACAAACAGCCTACTGTGGCATGAGTACCATGGGTTTGCCCCCACTGGTGTAGGACAAGGTTTCTCCTTTTGTACTTAGTAATACTCTGCCTTAAAATATGAATAGAAGACAATAATAGCCACATTTATAAGGGGGAAAACTTCCTTAACTTGAATTTGGAAGTCTAGACTTCTGTTTAGTTTTGAATATCACTGTATACAAGGATAAATACCTTACCATTAAAGTGCTGTTTCACCCTTTATGAAAGGTGGTATCATTGTACCTTTGCAGTTTACTTCCCAGAGCCTTCTGGTGCACATTTAGGTGGCCGATGTCCAGCACCCTTGTTTTCAGAACCTTTGCACATTGAGGTGTTAGAAACCTTGACTCCTCTTTCTCTCACATGCTATATTGTTTTTCCTCAATTCTATTGACTCTATCTTCAAAGTGTATGTAAAATATCACAGCTTCTGTTGGTGAGGACTGTGTGTCCTCCTTTCTTGCCAGTACTGCTGCAGAGGCCCCCGACTGGTCTCCGCCTTCAGTCTCTTTCCAGTCCAGCAGTCACCAGCCAATTGTTAGAGCCTGATTCATATGAGGTCCCTGCTGTGCTGAAAACACCTAGGAAGAAAGCTCAGCTCTCACAGAAGCACCTTCTGCTCCAGTCTCCCTCTTAGGACTCTTCTTGACGCAGTTCTTAGGTCTTGCTGTCTTGTGGATGCTTGGGCAGAAGCCTATCTCTTAAGTCCCACCCTTGCTGTGTCCTCATATGCTGTCTTCGTGGGGCCTGCTACTCCTGTTCCTCTGCTCCTTCCAGGTTGCGCCTGCCGAAAGTGTCTCCCTCGTGTGTGAGGCATCTCCACCATCCAGTTTAGATCACACCCCCTTCCTCTAAACTTCCAGTCTCCCTTCTGCATTTTGGTTTTTCTTTCATACATATCTTTTAGTTATTTCCTTATATTTTACTTAATTGATTTTGTGTGATTCTCTCCACACTAGAATGTAATTTAACTCTGTTAGGAAGGAATTGTTATCTTGGATCTTTGCTGATGTATGCCCAGTGTCTAGAACAGAGTTTGACTAGGAACACAGTAAATGTCTATTGCATAAAATTATGTGGAAGAAATCATGGTAGTTGGAGGGGAAACATCTTCAATCCTCTTTTCTGTAGAACAAACTTCTTGACATTGTAACTGATGAAACTTTGCAAGCAGGATAGCAAATATTGTTATGTTGTAGTGACTTTCAGGAATTAAAGGCAGCTTTTCTCTTTGAAAGAGTCCTAATTGGCACATCAGACCCCCCCTACCTCCATGTGTAGATTTAGCTTAAGCCTTTTTTTGGCTGGAGTAATGCATGGGTAATGATACATCTTCCCTCAGGGCATGGGATGCCTCTTACTCCTGTTCACTGGTGACATTTAGTTTGATCATTTGGTGAAAGTTATTTTTTTTGTCTTGAGAAAAATTATTAGGATTCCATAGAATTATGGAAATATCATTATGATGTTTTTCATTTAGTTACTTGTTCATTATAAGCACTTTCATTAGTTATTAGGTTTGGGAATATATTCATGGAGAACTTTTTTGAGATCCCAGTTCTAATTTCAGAGCATTTTCCCTATTATACTTAGTTGATATGCAGAAAAAGTTTATGTAGTCTTGATAGGGTCTTGCCAGTGGTCAAGCGCATGGACTCCACTTTTTCACTTTCTGCAATTAAACTATCAATGTAGAGATGGGTTGGTGGGATTAGTTGAAGAATATAAAATTTTAAAATAAAACTATAAAATAGCCTTAAAAACTGATGACTTTAAGTTGGTTATATGCTCATGGATAGCACGTTACATCTGGACCTAGACCGATACTTGGATGGTAGATAACACTACTTGGATATGGGAAAGGATTTTCTATATATGAGGGTAGAGAACTTTGGAGATGATAGGTTTTCTTTTTTGAGTCAAATAAATCTGAATTATGATTTTAGATGAATGAACTGAAAATGCTTTTTTCTCAAGTTCCAAAGCAAGACTATGGAAGATTCTGACACCTTTTATTTTGAACTTACACAGTTCTTTAGACATTCAGATAGGTAGCTTGGTTTTGAATTATTAAAATATTTGGAGCATGTGTAGAGTCAAAGATTTATAAATTTTTTTCTGAATCTTCCTTGAATGTGAAATTAGATTGACATATTCTTATATTACTAAGTATTGATTAAATATGCAAGGAGTTGGTTTTTCTAGCCTACAAATTAACAGATCAGCACCTTATACCTAGCACTCTAGCGCTCCTGGGTTAATTAAGATGCACAAGACATACTGTATGTCCACCCTTAAGGTGCTCCTGTCCCCTAGTTGGGGGGGTGCTCCTCACAACATGAAGAGTGTAGGTACATGTAGGTGAGCTTGGGAAGGAAAACAGAGACTCCATTTTGAGAGCAGCTGACTGCTACCTGACTGCCTCATCTCTGCAGGTGTTCCTGCTTACCTACCAGTACATGAAGGCTTTGGAGCTATATCCAGCCAGGGTCACCAACTCCCAGAATGTGGTAGATACCATATCTGTTTGGCACAGAAAAAAATTAGATTATGTTTCTAACATCTGGTTGATTATAAGTATGCTTATTCCAAATGTTTAAGCCATAACATCATGTATGAATTAGAAAGTAAAAGCCTTCACTCAATAAAGATAGGTACATTTTTCTTATACATACTTGTCATCTCTCTAGCAAAGACTAAATGTCAAATGCATCCAAGCCCTTAGTACAGGGCCTGGGACATGCATAAATGCTCAGTTACTGCTGCCATCAGTGTTAGCACCTGCATGGGAAATTGCTTTCCCTCCTTCCCTTCTTCTCTGTGGGAATCCTTGTGAATCCTGTCTAGCTGCTTTGGATCTTTGTCAGTGCTGGAATTCCTTTGGGAGTTTCTACTATCCCAAGTAGACTCTTTTCTTTGCCATCCATGTCACAGGTTCTGCAGCATTTTCCTTCTGATTGGTATTATGGGCGGAATTGTAACCTCTCCCTCCTAATTCATATATTGAAGCTATGATCTCTGATGTGACTGTATTTCAGGATGGAGTCCTTCGGAGATAATTAAGGTTAAATGAAGACATAGAATTGGGTCCTGATCTAGTAGGACTGGTGGCCCAAGACAAGGAAAAGCTGTTTTAGCTTGCACACTGGAGGCTACATGAGCATCATCAAGATGGTGGCTGCCATAGATAAGAGATGAGGCCTCAAAATGAAACCTACCTTGTCAGCACCTTTATTTAAGAATTCCAGCCTCCAGAACTGTGAGAAAGAAGTTTTAAAGTCAGCCACTCTACGGAATTTCATTATGGAGCCTTGGCAGACTATCACTGGGGAACAATTGTGCTGCCAGATGGGTACCTGCCTCCGGCATCATTGTTTCTAGGCCAGTGGTTCAGGCGTCAAAATGCTTGGTAAAATGCAGATTGTGTTTCAGATGTAGGAGGTCTGGAGGGGCATGATGAATAGGATTTCCAGCCAATTCCCCAGGGGTATCAGTGCTGCTGGTGTGGGCCACACCTGGAAAACCACCAGGTTGAAGGATTCTCTCCCCATCTGATTGCAGGTGCCCCTTAAGAACCACTGGTCTCATCATCAGAAATGGGGATAATATTTACTCTGTTAATTTCATGAAATTATTGAAAATAGATGCATAAATAAAAGCTTTTGAACTTCTCTGGTCCTTAAAGTGGTTGGGGTAGAGTAGGGGATATTACATTTTTTTGTAGAAAGAGAAGAACAAATGAATGCTAAATATGGAATAAACTACAAAGTGAAAGTAATGTTTTTCCTTCCTTTTCTTCACTGGCTACTGATTGCTCATCTACTTTGCTGGCTGTTGGAACTTCCTCCTTACTGTACTCTCCATTCCAACTTCTCTTGAAAGCCAGGTATCTTAGCTAAGAAGCCTGTGTCATATGACTCCTTGTTTGGGTTCCCACTTGTCAAGGGTGTCTGGTTTTTTGGTGATTGAGGCGGTGGAAATTGCTGAGTCACTAGTTTTATTCCCTGAGTAAGTGTGGCCTTGCTTTTAATGTCCAGGTTGTGGTATTGGAAAAGTCTTTTCTTTGAATTTTGTTTTGCCATGATTAAAGAGTTTTATGTTGTAAAATGTTCATATATATTTATAAATATGTTTATATATCATTTATATTTATATATGCAAGAGTATAGGTATGTTGCATTTTCCATGCTGTTATTGGCCAATAATGAGGATGCAGGTCATTTAGAACAGAGGTTTTTTTTTTTTTTTTCCTGTCTTTTTGAGACAGGGTCTCGCTGTGCAGTTCAGGCTGGTCTTGGGCTCACTTTGTAGCCCAGACTGGTCTCGAACTTGCAAATGATTCTCCTGCCTCAGCCTCCCAAGTGCTGGAATTACAGGAGTGCACCACCATGTCCAGCTAGAAACCAAGGGTCTTAAATGTGAGTGTCTCAAGACTATTTTATATCTTACTAAGAACCCAGAAGGCATTTTGTGCATGTGGGTTCTATCAGTATTTACTGTATTAGACATTAGATTTGAGAAGTTTAAAGTATTTCATTCATTTAAAATGATGTTAAGGGCCAGGAGTTTGGCTCAGTGGCTTAAGCACTGGCTGGGCAGGTGTGAGGTTGTGAGTTTAAGCCCTGGTACTGCAAAAAAACAAAAACAGAAAACAACACACACACACACACACACACACAGACAAACACACATACAAGGTCATTATGTGTCAGTAGAAATACCTTGTCTATAAAGTATTTTCTAAAATAAAAATTGAGTGGGAATGAATGATACCAGTTTATATTTTGGTAAATCTCTTTAATTCCCAGTTTGAGAAAACTGTTGCAGTTTGTTTTGGTTGAAGACCATGAAGCAAACTTGACCTTATGTGGACATGTAATTGAAAAGGAAGGATTTTTTTTTCTTTTTTTTTAAATAAGTGAGTCTCACTCTGTTGCCCTGGCTTGGCTTGAAGGAAGTCCAAAGCTCAAGTGCCTCATCTTCCTGTGTAGCTAGAACTGCAGGTATGCACCACTGTAGCAGAAAGGAATATTTGAATATTCTTTTCAGATAATTTGATATTGCAGCAAAACTCTATAAGAGATAGGCTGTTTTTTCTTTTTTCTTTTTTTTTTTTTTTTCAGGGCATTACATTAGGCTAGCACACTACCAGTGACTTACACCTCAGCTCTTTTAAAATTTTAAGAGAGGATCATTCAGTTGCCCAGGCTGGTCTCAAACTTGCAATCCTCCTTCTTCAGCCTCCCAAGTAGCTTGGATTATAGTTGTGTGCCAGCACATCTGACAAGGGGTTTGTTCGTTCGTTCTTTCTTTGTTCCCCCCTTCCCTCCCTCCTTCCCTTCCTCCCTCCTTCCTTGCTTCCTTTTTTTCTTCCTTCCTTTATATTATGAAAGAATAATACAAAGTTTCACAACAAAATTACAAGAAAATAACAATTATTAATACATTGTGTATTATAATTCTAGAAGTAGTTCCCCGGAGTGCAGGATGTATGCGATGGTCTCTTACAAAGAAGAAACAGATAATAGCACATCTTTTTTTCTTTTTTTTGAGACAGGATCTCTGTGTAATTCTGTGTGGCCTTGAACTCACTGTGTAGCCCATGCTGGCCTCCTGAGTGCTGGGATTACAGGTGTGTGTCACCACACCTAACCAAAATTTTCTTTGTAAGGTTACTTGTAGTGTGGATTCTGAAATTGTGTCAGTGTCATTTTTGTGCTTGGTTTCATTAACATTCATTGGTATGTCTTACACTTTGAATGAATCTCTTACCCATTCATGGTTTTGTAACATGTATTGGTGGCTTGAAAATATTGGTTCAGTGAATTGCATAAACTTTCCAAATATTGATGTATTTCATTGACAATATTTTTTAAAAAGTCAGGCCTTTAAAAAGTATTGAAAACTGTCAGGTTCATGGTAGTAGATACGGGTCTTCCAAAATTCTGATTTTTGCTTGAATGCTCAAATTTTATCATTGGCAAACAAAACTGTCAATTGTTTTCCTTGAAATGACAGATTATTTTGTTCATTTTTGAAATGCCTGCCAAGTACTCAAAGTCTGCATAACCATAGTTTGTCAGTTGTTTTTCTTCCAAGTGAAAATAGTGGTTTCTGGAAAAATTGCACCTCAGTCACATACTCTACTTCTCAATCTGCTTTGAATCAAATGGATTCTGACATTTAAACACCATCTAAAAGGCTTGAAGTGTACGGGAGGGAGACCTCTTCGTGTATAGAATAGCTACTCAGAGAGGGAAGCAAATACTCTGCAGATTAAAAGAAAAAATACTCATAGCATAGTTAATTTAATACACCAGACATTATGTAAATCAGTGTTATTTCTCTCCACATAGTGACTTCAGAGACAGGACACTACAGCCAGTGATTACCTCAACAGTTAGGTTGTTGTTAGCATGCCACCTTATTCAGAATCACTTCAAGTTAGGACTTGATTCTTTATCCAGAGATTACATTCAGATGTGCTATTTTAAAATTATATGACCTTAAATATCTCTTAACCTTTTTTCAATTGTATATAAATAGAGTTGTCTCCTCAGAGAGGACTCTGCTACCTAAATGTGAACCAGGTGCACACATCCTTACAGCAGGCTGAAGTACAGGTTGAGGAAGCGTCACGCTCTGAGGCAGGGCTGGGCTTTTGTCCTGCTGTTACTCTGCCTGGTTGGGTCACTTGAACACAGCTTTTTCCTGCCCACTGTTTTCTGTGAGGTGAAGTGTTGGCATAAGTGTGAGTCTTTAGTTTTCATACTCTGATTTACAAACTCTAAGAAGGCAGTATTCCTTTTAAAATTCAGGAAGGTGGTTTGTTAGGGTTTCCGTGCAGCCTTGCTGTCCCTTTTGACCAGCCCTGGCTCTGGCCTAGCAAGGCAGCGTGGTGGTGATACACACACACACACACACACACACGCACACACGCACACACGCACACACTTTTTGTGATGCTGGGGATCCATGGTTATGGTCATAAGGGAAATGTTTTCTTTCTTCTCTTCCACTTTTTGTTCCTCCCTTCCCTCTCCCTGCTCATCGCTTCCACCCCCTCTCCCCTCCTTTCCTTTTTCTTCTTCTTTCCCCTCCTCCTCCCTCTGCCTCCTTCCTCCACCCCAGCTTGTTCTTTGGGGATCTAACTCAGATCCTTGCTCCTACCAGGTGAATATATTACTACTGAGCTACACCCCTGCCTTAGTGTGTGATTTTTAATGTGGCACAAGAATTCCAAACATGGGGTAATGACATAGAAATTTTATAAACTGTCAGCTCTTACAGAGATGCCTTGCATGACTGGAAGGTTAAACTGTGAGCAGGCAAAGTTGGAGGAGTCTGGTAAGGTAGTTGGTACAGGCTACAGCTACCATTTACTGGTAAGATTGGTTGGTATAGAACAACTACCATTTCCTGACCATCTGCCGTGTACAAGACTGTGTTACTGGCCACTTGTGATGATTACATGATGCTGCTTCCCAGCAGCCCTTTGTTGGAAGTGAAAGAACGTTAATTTTTTGTGAAGGAGGCAGCTGACATTCAGAGAGGTGCTTTAATTTGCCTGAGGTAGATTGTTCGTGGCTCCACAACTGGCTTTCCTCAGGTTTCTAGGTGCTGCACTTTGCTCCATCACTTCCCAGTCTTGATACTTCATTTTTCATTTTTCTTGATGACTATTTTAAGCTTCTCTAAAGTGTTGAAGAGATGTCACAATTGGATGACGTTAATCTTTGAGAGAGGTGATGAGTTCATAAATAAACTTTAACATTTATGAACTTAACTTTTGGCAGCAGTCAATAAAAGCTAAAGATGAGAAAATGCTGGTGTTAAATCATAGATTTGTGTTGAAGTGGGGTTGGCCCCAGTCTCTTAGCTGTGTGAAACAGAGGGCAGGTGGGCTTTGGGCCAAGTTCAGAAACAAAGTACAGGGTATACAAACCTGGCATTAAAGTGCTTCCAGTTTGCCTTTCCATATTGAGAGTTAGATACCCAAATTTTGATGCATTATTGAAAAAAACAGTTTATTTCTTCAGCTACCATACTTATGAACTTGCTTTATCCCAGTAACAGGGATAAGCACTGACACTAAAAACAGGCAGGAGCTATACGAGGAGCCCATGGCCCTGGACCTCCTGTAGTCGTGCACTTTGGGAACAGTGGCTTTAGTTCCCAAGCCTGTAAATGAAGCTGAAGAAGCAGGACTCTGGACATAGGGGCTGCAAAGACGATGTGTTGTTAGGGATGGAGATATTTTAAAGGAATGTGCTGTGATCTGTTTTGAAAGTTTGTAACATTGTAGAAATGATGTCGGGGATGACTGGAAGATAGTATTTCATAGTTTCTTGATAGTTTCTTGGTGTAGGAGAACTCTTCAACTACATAATCAGGAAAGATGTATCCTGAGGTAGACTTGCAAGACTAACCATAGCAAAGAATATAATTTTTATGTATGTTTCATGTTACTAAGCATATTTTTTGGTAGGGATTTGAAGTACTGAAGTCATCCTCACAGCATCCCTGGTGATGACAGTTATCATTAACCTACATTTTTATTGGGATAAGAAATTACGGAGGTTACATCTTGCTCAAATTTGTTCAGTAAATAAATGGGAAGTGGAAGAAATGCATTTAGGTTCTGATTCTTATACAAAGACTTCATAGGATCCCCTGTAGTTACGTTCTGAACCCTTAACTTGTTCTTTTAATAGGAAAGTTGCTGTTGTATGTCAGCTTACATTGTTGGTCACTATGGAAAGATTATGTACTGCCAGACCTGTTTAGCCTTCACTCTTCTGAGAAAATGCTTCCGTGAAGTCCTGTATCTGAATACCAACATTGCATATGAGGCCTTGAGTCCTCCTCTCAAGGGTGGTGGCAACCAAGTGCCACAGTGCCGACTTTCCCTTTCTCTAGGTGGGTTAGGCAAAGGGATTTCCTCTGGCGACTCCTTGTGGGATTATAAACAAATGTGTTCTGAGATATTATGCTTTGCTTGATATCAGAAGTACATTTTCCTGTAAAAACTAGGTGCTTATTTAGGAGACGGGCAGTTACTTTTAAATTACTAGTCTTTTTTTTTTAATTTTATATTTGAAACTGAGTCACTGAATTATATATATTATGTGTATGTTCAATGTATTTGTATAGTCACTTTTCATCAATTATATGTGCTTTTTGAAACTCTGGTTATTTATTATTAGTCCTTAGAAATGTGTATTTTAGAGGAGGACAGCTGTACCTTGTGTATTTCCAGGTGCCCTGCTGGTCAGGTTAGGATCTTAGAATACAGGGATTTTCCCTGATCTGCTCAGCCTCCTTTCCATGTGCTGCTCTGCAGGTGAGAAACCAAGAGTCACGGAGGCTGAGAAACTGAATCAAGGCTTTGTAGCCAGATTGACATACTTAGTGTATTTAAAATTTTCAGATTAAAGCATGAAGTGTTTGATCATCTGCACTGAGTGCTGATTATGCACCAAGTACTGTGTTAAATGCTTGATATGCACAATCTCAGTTAGTCCTCAAGGATGAATGGTAGGGTGGATTAAATGTGGTTTACAGATGAGCACAGGAGAGTCTAGAAAAGGTAAAATTCCTTCAGAGTCAGACCCGGACCTGCAGTGGGTTCGAGGTATTCTGTGCCATTTTATTCTGCTTATTTTGTCTTTAAAGCAAACCTTCAAGCTGAGCACAGTGACTCACTCCTGTATTCTAGAATTCTGGGTGGCTGAGAGATGAGGATCACAAGTTAGGGCCCAGTCTGTACAATTAAGGGGTTAGTGAGACTGACTGTCTAAAAATAAAAGAAAATAAAAGAGTGGGAGATACAGCTCAGTGCAAAGGCCCCGGGTTTAATCTCCAGAGCAAAAACAAAACACCTTTCCCCAACAAATAAAAAATGAAATACTCCATAGCCAGTGCCTTCCTCCAGATTCAACAAACCGCTAGTCTGTAGCCATCTTCTGCCTGTCCTGGGGAAGAGGCAGACTCTTCCTGTGTGTCCTGGGTCCTCTTCCTCCCATTCCACCTATTCAGAGACTGTTGTTTGGCCTTCTTCTTTCTGTGTCCCTTCTTACTCTACTCCCTCTTTGTACCCACTTCTGTTAGTGTTTATTTGTATATTTTAATAAATGTTTTGTTAGTGCTTACCAAGTGGCAGACATTGTTCAAAGTGCTTTAGAGATAGTAATCTACTTAATTGTCTTAATACTCCTCTGAAATTAGTAACGTTATTCTCCCCATTTTATACTAAGGCAGAGAGGCCTAGGAACTTCCCCAGGGTTACAGCGGTTAGGTTTGAACATGTTTTTTTTTTTCTTTTGTTGGGTAGGTGAATTCTAGTTTTTTGTTTCGGTTTGGTTTGGCTTTTGGTTTTTGAGACAGGGTCTTGTCATGTAGCCCAGGCTGTCCTTGAACTCACCATAGTCTTCCTGTCTCAGCCTCTTGAGTGCTAGGATTACAGGCATGTGCTGCCACACCCAGCTGAATTTTAGTTCTTGATCAGCTTTTTCTTTACTTTCTCATCTAAATGTTGGAAGTGCACTATTTCTCACCATTCCCCACCTGAACACGAGCTTTTGCCACCACAGCTTTATAGTAACTGCTCTTAACAGTTACTTACATTCCACTTGGTGAATCTGATAAACACTTAGATATTTTCTTTCTCTGTAGCATTTGAACTTGCTGAGCACTTCCTTCTTAGGGCCTTTCCTTGCTTGCTTGTTACATTGATGCTCTTTGGCTGCCTTGTGGGTGTTGGTGTTCTTCAGGATTCTGTGCATGTACTTTCTTCTTGTTTTAAACTCACATTCTCTGGCTGATCTCATCTACTCCAAGACCCTGTTCTGTTTGTGAATGGTTTAAGCAACTGTATCTTCAGTTAGGCTTTCTCTCTTGAGCTCTTCACTCCAGTGTTGCACTGCCTGGGGAGAGCCTTTTTTACTTCTTTCTTCTCCCATCGCGGATAAATGCTGCAGTGCCTTGTCTTTTCACACTTGGGTTTGCCATTGGCTCAGCTACCTAAGCCGCAGTTCTAGCTTCCATCCTAGATCCTCGTTTAGTTGGAAATCAGGCCAGGTGCCTGGTGGTTCTCTATTGAGCATGTTGGATTCCCCTCTGAAGCACACCTTCTTCTTTTTTGGTTCCTTGCAGGAGCCCTATAACTGGTCTTCCTGGCCCCCATCCTGCACCATTCCTACCTCTGCCAGTTTATGCTCCACATTTTAGTAATGGTGATAGCAAAATACATGTCTTTCTAAAAAGGATAGCTCAAAGTTTAGAGAATGACTTCTCCATGAATTCAGAATAAATTATAGGACCTTCATGATCTGGTGCCTGCTGAAGCTATACCAAGGCATTTGCAGATATCTGAGTCTGAGTTTTACTTTCCTGGGGTGCTGGGTATTGAACTCAGGGTCTTTCACTGAGCTATGTCCCTGGCTCCCATCTAAGCATTTCCTGTCATGATAAAAATGTTCTATGTTTATTTTACCAAGTTTGGTGGCACTAGTTACATATGACTGTTAAGCACTTGAATGTTGTAGCTAGTGTGACAGAGGTATTTAACTTTACTTAATTCTAATTGCTTATATTTAGTCTCATGGGGTAATGTCTAAACTGGACAGCACAGATGGTTGGGAGGTGGTGCACGTGAGCTTCCCAACATTTTGTCCTTGCATTTACCAAACCACTTTCCTTTGCCTAAGAATGACAAAATAACTGATACTGCCTGTGTCAGAAAATTCATGAAAAAACAAACTCAAGAACTCACCTTAGAGGAAGATGTAAGGATACCTCAGTGCAAAAAGTGATCCTTCTAAAGAATTACTTTGGTTATCAAGAACCAGTTATTCTCAGCCAATTTATATGGTAAATTTGTTTTTTCTGGATTACATCAGAAATTTGTAGTGCTTCTTAAAGCCTTTTGGCTCAGTTCAAGTTTAGAAATGCTTAGGTTGTGAACCAAAGGAATCAGGTGACCTTAGTATTTGTTTTAAGTATTTTATTATTTACGGATGCCAGATAATACTATAGTTTTTAAAGATGCTTTATTGGATTATTAACAAATATTAATGGGGTTTAAAATAGGGAAAAAGTGGTTGTAGGGAACTTGGAACTTTGTGGTGAAGAAGTCACTCAAACATTATAAGCAATAAATAGCATTCAGTGCATTTCTGTCTTGGGCACATCCAAGTGTAGGTAGAAGGTAAAGCCGGGAGAAGAAACTGCTGGATTCTTTGGCCCTTTAGTGGGAAATGCCTCAGGTCATGTTGCTCTGCCAGGTTTACTCTGAAGAGTAGAGCAGGTCATTACGCAAGCAAGGAGCTGTAAAAGCTAGAAAGGTGACAGACCATATCATTCTTTTGAATGGCTCAGTATTAGTGGAGAAATGGAAGACGTTTTAGTTCCCTGCCCCAATCCAATCCCCTCTCTTGCCTTGTGTGAATAAAGTCTGAAGGAGCCATAGTGACTATGGCTTCTTTCATCTTTTGGTGGCTGGAAGAAGAGAGGGGTCTTTAATACCCTAAGATGTTATAAAATGGCTATTCCACGAAAACAGGTATTTGAGACAGACTGAGACCTAAGTAAACTCTATTTTAAAGCCTGTAGGTATCTGGTTCTTTTTGTAATCTTTGATTAAACCAAGTACAAAATTCAATTATAAAGCCTCATAGGTAGGCTTAAGTTATTTTAGTCATCTTCATGTGAAATAAATGCCACGTCTGGTAGCTCCTTTTCTCACTTTAGTTACTTTTTCTTATGCTACAGTCTCTTTTACTTGCTAACTTGAGGTATATTTAAATATTAATCTGTTATCAAAATGGACATAAATTTGGTCTTGAGTTGGATCCTTTTTCAAACAAGAATATAAAATTTACCTTCAAGGGCTGGGGATGCGGCTCAGGGGTAGAATTCTTGCCTTGCATGCACAGGGCCCTAGGTTTGATCCCCAGCGCCACACATGCACATAAAAATTACCTGTAAGTTAGAATAATATCCTAATCTTGTATACTCATGTACAAACTACCTAAGATTGTAATTGGCTAGCAAAGTGATTTTTAGGGGAACATAGGCAGAATTATGGCATGACAGCGTGCGATGTTGTAGACTAGCATAGTAATACAGGAAAATAAGAACTTGATAGAGAATGTATTATTTTTTTAAAAATCAGATTTAGTTTATGATTCTAATTACTTCAAATATTATAAGAGATGTTTCATGAAGTTACTTTTTCCCATTACACACAGCTTTTTTGATGATGGTGTTGAGGGAAGGAAAACAGAAGGAGGAGGATGGAAGGAGGAGAGAGAGGCTAGTTTAGGGTTGAACTTTTGCTATTGATGTAGGGAAATGTAATGGTAAATGTTCAGCATTTATTCGTTTTATCATATTTTAATGTGAAAGAAGACAAGTACGTTTAAGCTGCATGAAGTCAATAGGTGATGGCATTGTAGCACTTAACTTGAATTTGCAGTAAATATAGGTATCCAAAAGGTATTTTCCAAATTATGTTAAATGTCTAAATGATTATGAGAGAGTGGATGTGAAATTTATTTACTGTGTATTCTAGCCCTAATTCCATTTTCTTTGTCGCATATATTTGAAATAGAAATTTAATATTGTAGTCACTGAATAAATTAATCTGTTTTCTGCCATTTTCTTTTTCTTGCAAGATTTACCTTTTTGAGATTATGTGCATTTTCCAAATTGCTTTCTTTAATATTCTTCCAAAGTTTCTTTAATCTTCTTTTGCACTATGGTTTCACTTTTATATTGCTTGCTTCTCTTACAGTAAGATCTCACTTTTTATAATTCCTGTGTATTTCTCTTTTGCATGAAATATGACACCGAATGGTATTAGTCCCAGAAATCCCTCCAGCTTACTGTGTGAACCCTTCCTTTGGTGTCCTGTGACACTTGCCTGTGTTTGGGCTAAAGTTTATTCATGATCGTTAAGGCTGCCTTCCCATCATATATGCTCTGCGCTAACAGAGAATAGACAAATTATTTTCAGCTGTGGTGTGGTCAAGTTTTCTTTTTCTGTTTTTTCTACAAGGAAAAGAATATTGGTAGTGTATATCAGGAAAGATTGTGTAATGATACCCTTCTACCTTACCCTTCAAACTAGGCAGGGCTGAATACTCTTTCAAACTCCTCCTGGAATATGAAAAAAAGATCCTTTTTCAGCTTCCAGAACCTTTTTCAATGTAAAAGGCATGTAGGAAACTGCCAAATCAGGTAGTAAATGACAGCTATAGAAAGTATATGTATCAAAAAGTTGGTTCCTACAAGAGCAGTTGCTGTTGACTGCTTTTTAGCCCTTCGGCACGTTGGCCTTGTCTCACAGCTGGCAGTCTCCAGTGGCTTAGTGTTAGCTTTACAACTTTTGATTGTCTCAATCTGCGCCCTTCCATTCCATTCTTATTGTGTAGGCTCGACATCCTCAGAAGAGGGTGTGTGTGTGTGTGTGTGTGTGTGTGTGTCTGTCTGTCTGTCTCTGTCAGTGTTTCAGCTAGCCGCTGGAAATAAGTGTAAAACAAGTGAGAAAACATGTTCTAATGATGATTTTTTTTAAATCAGGCTAACAAATGTGTTGGTAACCTTTACATACCAAACAAGCTTTGTTTCTTTAAAATATCCCAGGATATTTTACAATATTAAGCAAGTACATACTAGGGTCCAGCAAATTTTATAGGTACTCTTCCACTAGCCTTCTCTGTATGTTTTTTTTTTTCTCTTTCTTTATTTCTTTTTAAATTTTTTTATTTTTTTAAGACAGGGTCTTGCTATGTAGTCCAGCTTGGCCTTGAACTTACTATGTAGCCCAACGGGCCTCAAACTTGTGGTGATCTTCGTACCTCACCTCCTGAGTACTGGGATTACAGGCCTGTGCCACCATGCCTGGCCAGGCTTCTCTGTAAATATCTTTGCCAGGTGTGTTGAAAATTATCTCTGAAATTTAACTTCTCCATATCCCAAATAAATTACTTGTGAATTTTCCATTTATTTAGTCCTTGATCTATTTCTCCATTTGCTTTTCTCTTCCCTTTTATATTTAAAATCACTTAGGATAACATTAAAAGGTTATAGGGCAGATACTTATTTAACATAGGCGTATATTTTGTATATACATATTCTTTGTTTACCAACCTACCTGGTTAATAACAATTTGGACTTAGAACTTTTTTTTTTTTTTTTTGTGGTATAGTTCTGGCATTTTGTTTATAGAGCCTCAATATCTTTTTGGTACAGTACATTTTGTCTCTGTCTCTCCTTCTAATGAAGGGACAGACAGGAAGTCAGGCAGATATGTTTGTCCTCTTTTTTTCTTTTGCCGTATAATTAGAATGTGCGGCCACGTTATTGTGGGGCGACATTAAGTTGCATGTGGAATGAAGACCATGCTGGCTGTGTTTACTTAGTGTCTTTGGGCCTGGGTCAGGGCATGGGTTGCTTTCTCAGTGGACTTAGTCTTTTAAGGAGGTAGCTTCAGAGAGTGATACACGCTTTTTGGTTTTAGTTTTAATTTAGTTTACCAGTGCTCAAACCCAGAGCTTAGTTCATGCTAGGCAAGTGCTGTGCCACTGAGCTATCCCTAGGGTATGAGTCAGTATGTTCCTTTTGACCATTTCAAAAAAGTTTATGTTTCAGGCACTCAAGCTGTTAGTTTTGTGCTGTTTTATTAGTTGCCTTGGAAGGAAATACTAGC
This sequence comes from Dasyprocta punctata, assembly GCA_004363535.1. Classification (NCBI taxonomy): domain Eukaryota; kingdom Metazoa; phylum Chordata; class Mammalia; order Rodentia; family Dasyproctidae; genus Dasyprocta; species Dasyprocta punctata. The sequence continues at coordinate 131,809 of RJWM01001021.1, forward strand.
CCCAGTACTGTATGCAGGAAAAAAAAGCCTTTATCTGAAAGGCATTTCAGAATATACAGGCTCCTCAGTTATGTAGAAATAACTGAAACATTTCTGCAAGAAACATATGAAATAGTGTGTTATGTAATGCAACATTAGATATTAATGCTAACTGCACTTTTTGTCTTGCAAAAATGATTGGCAAGTAGGTGGGTATATCTTGAAACTAAACCACCTTTATCTGTCCATTCCTCGTAAACCTTTACAGATTAAAATTTGTCAATAAGCACTTTATAATTCTTTGGATGAAGTTAGTATTTTTTTTTTGTCATCACAAATGCCTCCTTTATTTATGTATTACATTTTTACACTCCTTGCTTGGTAATTCTTTGGGAGAAGTGTCATTTGTTACGGGTTGGTTATTCTTACTCTAATTGGGTGGTTAAGTTTGAGCTTTGACTCTGAGACAGGGCTACTAACTTAAATGTGTAGGGAAGCCCCTGGGGCCTGCATTAAGAAGAGACTGATTCCAGAGTCATTTGAGATTCTGTACCTACCATCATAGCTTCTAGGTGTGTCACCAGTGCTGTCCTAACCCCCCACCTCAAAGAGTAATGCTCTATATCCAGGGACAGAAGGAGGGAAGCAAGGAAGCCACATCACTGTGCTTGGTGCTTTTGTAGCTCTTGCCTGTAGAGATTCGGTGTTAAAGTTAGGGAAGGCTTCAGAGTCACCTGAGGAGGGATGATCAAGGACATGAAGCATCCTCAAACAGGTGGCAACCAGTGGACTGAGACAAAATGAGGCAAGCTGCATAGTAAGGGGGTGAGGAAGCTCAGGTGTGAAGGCATGGAAGGGCAGGTGTAAAAGTAGAGGAGGTAGGAGAGGACAGAGGGATGGTGGTGAACTTCTGGGATTTGATGTACTTGGGGGGACTGCCTCAGGGAGGTATTTATGGGTGTTTCAGGAGCAGGGGGAAAGGAGTTTGGAGAGTTGAGAATGGTGTGGAGTGGGTCTGTAGTTACAAAATGCCTTCAGCCATGCTGAAGCATTTGGACTGGATCCTGAAAGGTGTGTGAAGCCTTTAAAGGATTTCGTAGGGCCAAGACATGGTGCAGTCTGTGTTTTAGATCATTCAATCAGCACTGTGAGTATTGACTCCCAAACTTGGGAGAACCAGTTAGACTTTTAACTTTATATCCTTCACTAAATTCTGAAGGCCTGACTCCATCAGACAGTGTAAATGGGGAGGCGAATATAGGCTGTGAGATATTTTGGAGACAGAATCAGCAGGCTGGGCAGAGGTTGAATATGCAGAATATCTAGCAGGCATTTGCTAGAATAGCAAGCTGCATGACAGTGGGGCCTTATGTTTTGGTTCAATGTTGTATATCCAGTATCTGTCGGATGCTTCGTTCAAAGCAGCCACTTATTGAAAATACTGTAAATGAATGATAGGAAGGATCTAGGGTTGCTTCTTACTGTTTGGCTAGGTTGGAGGCGCTAGATGGAAATACTGTTAGCTACTGACATAAAGCATAACATTCTATACAATATCAACTCAGCATAGTTTTCCCTACTAAAAATATGTCCCTTCAGTTGATATCTGCAGAATTGGAGGTCACCTAGTGATATAAATGAAAACTGTCAGCACAATCTGTATTACTTTTTTATGGTTTGAAAATTTTTTTTGTGGTATTGGGAATCAAACCCAGGGCCTTCTGCTTGCTAAGCAAGTACTGTACCAGTGAGCTACATCCTCAGCTTTAGATTTATTTTTAACATGGTACTTAGACCTAGCACAGATCTTTCAGAGGACTGTGTTATCCTTCTAAATCTTCTACATCTTATTCTAAACCATGGATAGTTGAGAATGATCACAGTGAAAATTATTTATTAGCAAAGATATATGTTGGGGGGTAAAGAGAAACTTTACAGGTTGGAAGTATAGTTAACATAAAATATATATAGAAAGAATACCATACATTTTATCATAAGGGGAAGGTATAGACCTTTAAATGAATAGCAGTATGACTAGAAGAAAATAATTACATGAAAGAGAATTGCTGCTATTAATATGATCTTTGTCTAAAAATATGACCTAAGAAGAAATGTATAGTAGTACTGTCCATAGAGTTTTCTGCAAAGAAGGAAATGTTTCGTGTATGTACTTTCAAATAAGTAGCTGTCAGCCATGTGGCTCTTGAGCACTTGAAATGTGGCTTGAGAGACTATGAAACTGAATTTTAAATTTTCTTTAGGTAATAGGAGATAGAGAAATAGCTCTTTCTAAAATGGAAAGGGGATCAAGAGATGGAAGGGAAGGAAAAGGGAATCAAGATGTACTGTGTTAGATATACTAACTTTACACAAGGAACGTAAACATATGTACTGTAAACACATGAATAAACATTTAAAAAAACAACAACAGCTCAGATAGGTTATAGAGTATCATCACTGCCCTAGCATACTGATGAAAGTGAAAATGTCTTAGAGAGCTCAGGAAGGGCATCATTTAGTCTGTGAGGCAGATCTGGAACTAATGAGTTTGTTAGTTCTGTTGTTGGCAACTTGAGGCTGATTCTTTATCTTGATTCTTAACAGTTGATTAGATGCCTACTCCAACAGCAATCATTGGCTCTGCTGGACTTTCCTTTTTCCCAAGTGGTTTGTTTGGAGGCTGGGTTGAGAGTAGAGAGTTTGCTATCTTCAAATTTTATGATCAATCTGGAAGGACTTTTGGTTTAAATAGATGCTGAGCAGTGCATGAACCCTTTATCTTTGTGCGTCCACCTATCAGTATATGGATCCTTCTCTTGCTATGATTTGTCACCTTGATGATGTGTTTTCATGAGTTGTGGTGAGGGTAGTGATGTGTTGTTTTTCCAGCTCTTAGGCACTGTCTTGGAAATTCTGATACATTCTCCAGTCTCCACCCCCACCCCCAGAATCATTGTTAGGGTTAGGTTCTATAAACTCTGGCTCTTTGGAGGTAGAGGGTATTTATAGAACAACTGAAAATCAAGCTATACGACAGTAAGATAGTCTTCAGCATCTAATGGGCAAGTAAGCTGTGACTTCATACTTGCTCATTTTGATTGGGTGATTATGAAAAGGTTTCCTTGGGATGGCAGTTTGCTTAAACAATAGTCTGAAATGTGGTTGAGCTGCAGGAAAAATTTTGTACATGAAAGGAATCTTGTGCTCACTTATCTCCTTGCTAGGTTTCTAGTCCACATAGGTGACATAAGTTCTGTGTTACTGTTGTGCTAAATTAAAACTCAGCTATACAGATGCCTTTGTGCTTTGCAAATAGCAGAGTAGTTAGGAATTATTTACATTTTGGGAGGTCAGAAATTCACTGTATTAAGTATGTATTTAATATATCAAGTATATAATAAATTTAATAAAATTTACCTAATTTATAACATTTACATATAAATATTTTAAAAAATAGTAGTGATTTGTAACTTATGGTCATTTGGTTTCTTGTGTACCCATTGCTTTCATCATTGATTCTTTGTGTGCCATCCATTTGTTTGGTCTGCTTTTTTTTTTTTGAAGGGGGAGACAGGGCTTCTCTGTGCAGTTCAGGCTTGCCTGAAACTCACAATGATCCTCCTGTTTTGGCTTCCTGAGTGCTGGGATTACAGGTGTGTGCCACCATGTCCAGCTAGGATCTGCCTATTCCCAGTAAAATTTACTAATAGCCCCAACTTGGCTCCAAAATGTCCTTTCTACCTGAAAATTATGTGTAGTACAATTAAATATGTTTTGAAAGGAAATTTTCTTTTGTTTGATGACAGCAGTGTTGTTTTCGTGAATCATCTCTGACTAAATGAAGATCTTTACTATTTTGTCTTCACTAGTATGCCAACATTTCATTTATTCACTGGTTTCATTTTGAGGGATTGTTTATCACTAAAATATTTTGTACAAAACATTTAGTACTCTCAGTCTATAAAAGGGTTTTTCATCTGTTAAACGAAGAGGGGTTTGGATCAGAAGGTCTCCAAAGTACTTACCAGCTCAGAAATACTGGTAATTGGTTTGACAGTGTGCCTTTGCAGTGTCAGTGGTTCTTTTAGTGGAGCAGCCTCTGCCCTAACCTAAGTGCCTTACGGACTACTCTTCAGTTCATGCCTCATGTTTCATACATTGGGTGAGATGGAAATGATTAAAATTCACTTCACTGTTTTTTTTGGCTACTTTTAAAATGTGGCCACTGGAAAATTAAAAATTACATATGACTTTCATTTGTGGTCCACTGAGCAGTGCTGATTTAGGCATAGGAAATGTAGATGTTGAATGTAGAGAAAGGAGAAGCTTTCAAAAGGAATTTTACAGAAATATAGAAACACAGAATCACACATTGCAGCTGTGACTTGGGAAAGAGGGCATTCTCATAGTCTTGATCAAATAAAAAAAAAGACCAAAATAATTTAATTAGATTAGCTCAAATCAGAAATATGAATTGCAGCTACCAGATGGATTCCTGGCATAGTTGCCAGCAGGGTCTGGAGGTCAGTCAGAAAAGAGGCAGGAAGGCATTGATGGTGGCCTGAGTGTGAACAGTCACCGATGACAGATCACAAAGCCTCGGTTTTTAAATTTCCCTGCCTGGGGCTCACCTGAGTGTGGTTGCAGTTGTGGTGGGTGACATGCTTGTTTGATACCATGTAATGCTGGCATTTTTCATGCTTCTGAGAAATGGGACTCTTAGTGGGAAGGAGCAGGGAACTGGAAGGAGAACAAAGCCAAGTGCTGGTACAGTTATTCTCCATGAGAGTTCCATTTCCTCCCTTTCCATGCTTGTGTGCAACTTTATTTCTACTTTCTGGTGAGACTTAATTGACTCCACTGCTGCTTTTCCAAGTTGGCTGTGCTTCTGCCACTGGGTCAGTGTGCCTGCATGAGTTGGGCACTGCTGTCTACTATTTCTGTGTTCCTTTTCTGGCCAGTGCAGGCCAGAGCCTCACTCAGTCAGTGGCATTTCCTCCCATGACCTTCCATGGACCCAGGAGGATGAAGCTGTTATCTTATAAAACAAGACCTTCCAGTTCGCAAATAACTAGATACTACTTTCCTTAAGTTAATGTGAAAGGTTATTTTGGTCAATAGTCTGAATGGCTGGTTTGAGCTATTATCAAGTCCATTTCAGTGTTTATTTTTATGAAATTTAGAATGAGCCTCAAATAAATTCAGACTGACTGCTTAAGCTTTTACGGAGTAAATTCAATTTATAAATATTTGTTGCATTTCGCACTGGAGATTTCTACTTCTCTTTATTTTGGATTTTCAATAGTTGGGCAGGAAAACAGCATGTTTTCAGCAAAATGGCTTTCATATGCACCTGATTCTTACCCATCTGACCTCTGTATTTGGAGAAAGTAGATCAGAAAATTTATGGCAGTTAGCGGTGGAGTGAGGAGACCTTTGACTTTAGCTGACAGCTGTCACCTGAAAACTGCAGACCTGGAGACCCTCTTAGGTGTTATGTCTGTAGTCCTGACAGTGAGCAGGAACGTTGTTTACATTTTCTGTAAGCAAAATTCTCCCCTTGTTGGGAGTATGTTAGAATAGGGCAGACAGAAATGAAATTTTTATCTGTCTTACTGGTAAGTCCTCAGTAGTGTTGGTCAGCCCATTGTTCATTTCCATGCTCCTGCAGAAACATGTCTACAGAATTTATGACTGAGCTTGTTTATGGCATCACTTTGGAAATTCTTCAAGATACTGCTTTTTGAAATGGGCCAGTATCACACAATGCTTGATGTACTTATAAAAGGGGAAAAAATGAGTTAAATTCCAAAGATGTCTAAAATTTCAGGCATTTTTCCTGTGTGAATTACTTCTTTATTAGGTTGTTGATTCAATTAGGACTCTCACAAACACTTTCCTGTTTTGCTTGGTGAAGCATTCTTTAAATTGGTTATTCTACTCTGACACCAAATCAATTAGGAAGAATTTAGGTAAAATACGAACCATTAAATAGTGTGTACTGTGTGCCCTGAGTGTGTAGAATGCTGATGAATGTGTCTGCCCACCTTTCTCCTTCCTCCTTAGGTTGTGCCTTGTCCCAGAGGGGCAAGGCAGTGGTGGGGTAGGTCCGTGTAAATATTTTGAACACTATTCTTTTTTAATAATTTTCAATTTTGACTAGTTTTGGGGAGTTCTCTGTTTCTAGTAATAAGAATGGTCACTGGCTACAAAGTGGCCTTCCATCTAGAGTTTACCTGAGCGGTCACATGGGGTGTTGGTCCAGCACCAGAGCCCAGTGTGCTTGCAGATGAATAATGAGCCTGGTCATTGGGCCCTTCTGATATTAGCAAAGATCGGGAGCATGGTGGGCCCAGAGCCATGAGTGAAATTGGTCTTGAAGAATGAAAGCTTTTCTTGTAGTTTCTTTCTGAATCTTTTATATTCCTGTCATTAAACATAATGAAATTATGAATTTTGTTGTACTGTTCTGAAACTTGCTTTTTAACATCATGATGGGCAGTTTCTTGTTAACTGTTTCTGTTGTTGTTACATAGTTGTATGCTCACTGTAAATATCTAATTTGCACGAAATGACCGATTTTGGTATTTGTATAATCCTCTAGTCAATTTAACTAAGTTGGGCTTTTCACAGCCCTCAGTGCTGCTGCTGCTCATCTGATTACACTGCTCAGGGGAATAAGGTTAAGGGCGGGCTGTTGGTAACCAGAGAATTTCCAAGGCTTTAGTTTAGCAGATGGGCTGCTTGGCTATATTCATACATCTGCTTGCCTGCTGTGGCAGCTGCTGCTGCTTCATGTTGTGTTCTTTTGTTCTGTTCCATCCAAGAATGGAACACTAGGAAGTGTAGTGAATGGATTAATTTAAGGTTAAGGTTAGTGTTTTGCTTGCTTTCTAAGTAACCGATCATAATAATGCTTCTGGTAGAAGCTAATGAGTTTCTCTTAAAGTGAACTAGATTTATAAAATACAACTCAGCGAGGGGGCTAGATTAGTATTGTTGATGGAAACCAAATTCAAATTTGTAAAATATTGGCAGTTTTTATTATTTGTTCCTAATTCTTTGTTTTCTTCCTTTTTCCTCCCCACCTCCCACTCCCTTCTAGGACCTATATCCAGACTTTGCCTGACACTGCAGGGTCCAAGAGAATTAAAGAAATATGGAATGACACGAAGAAGATTAGTTAAGGATTATAGGCTTTGAGGACAAACACCTCAGTGAAGCGAAGCACAGACAAGCTCCCAAGCTGTAGTTGGGAGGAGCCGTGTTTTGTAAGAAGATGGCAGATCCAGGAATGATGAGTCTTTTTGGCGAGGATGGGAATATCTTCAGTGAAGGCCTTGAAGACCTTGGAGAATGTGGTTACCCTGAAAATCCAGTAAATCCTATGGGTCAGCAAATGCCGATAGACCAAGGCTTTGCTTCTTTACAACCATCCCTTCATCATCCCTCCACTAATCAAAATCAAACAAAGTTGACCCATTTTGATCACTATAATCAGTATGAACAACAAAAGATGCATCTGATGGATCAGCCTAACAGAATGATGAGCAGTGCCCCTGGGAATGGACTAGCGTCTCCGCACTCACAGTATCACACCCCTCCTGTTCCCCAGGTGCCCCATGGTGGCAGCGGTGGCGGTCAGATGGGAGTCTACCCTGGCATGCAAAATGAAAGGCACGGGCAATCTTTTGTGGACAGTGGCTCCATGTGGGGTCCCCGGGCTGTTCAGGTACCAGACCAGATACGAGCCCCCTACCAACAACAGCAGCCACAGCCACAACCACCACAGCCAACTCCATCGGCGCCACCAGCACAGGGTCACCCTCAGCACATGCAGCAGATGGGCAGCTATATGGCACGTGGGGATTTTTCCATGCAACAGCATGGTCAGCCACAACAGAGGTTGAGCCAGTTTCCCCAAGGTCAAGAGGGCCTCAATCAGGGAAATCCTTTCATTGCCACCTCAGGACCCGGCCACTTGTCCCACGTGCCCCAGCAAAGTCCCAGTATGGCGCCTTCTTTGCGTCACTCGGTGCAGCAGTTCCACCACCACCCCTCTACTGCTCTCCATGGAGAATCTGTTGCCCATAATCCCAGATTCTCTCCGAATCCTCCTCAACAAGGGGCTGTTAGGCCACAAACCCTTAACTTTAGTTCTCGGAGCCAGACAGTCCCCTCTCCTACTATAAACAACTCAGGGCAGTATTCTCGATATCCTTACAGTAACCTAAATCAGGGATTAGTTAACAATACAGGGATGAATCAAAATTTAGGCCTTACAAATAATACTCCAATGAATCAGTCCGTACCAAGATACCCCAATGCTGTAGGATTCCCATCAAACAGTGGTCAAGGACTAATGCACCAGCAGCCCATCCACGCCAGTGGCTCACTTAACCAAATGAACACACAAACTATGCATCCTTCACAGCCTCAGGGAACTTATGCCTCTCCACCTCCCATGTCACCCATGAAAGCAATGAGTAATCCAGCAGGCACTCCTCCTCCACAAGTCAGGCCTGGAAGTGCTGGGATACCAATGGAAGTTGGCAGTTATCCAAATATACCCCACCCTCAGCCGTCTCACCAGCCCCCTGGTGCCATGGGAATCGGACAGAGGAATATGGGCCCCAGAAACATGCAGCAGTCTCGTCCATTTATGGGCATGTCCTCGGCACCAAGGGAGTTGACCGGGCACATGAGACCAAATGGTTGTCCTGGTGTTGGCCTTGCAGATCCACAAGCAATCCAGGAACGACTGATGCCTGGCCAGCCGCATCCTGGTCAGCAACCATCTTTTCAGCAATTGCCAACCTGCCCTCCGCTGCAGCCCCACCCGGGCTTGCACCACCAGTCTTCACCCCCACACCCTCATCACCAGCCTTGGGCACAGCTCCACCCATCACCCCAGAACACCCCGCAGAAAGTGCCTGTACATCAGGTAAGGGGATGCATGCGGAGCCTGCATGCATTGCAGTGTATAAGTCAACATGGTTAATTTGTCTCATAGAATTTTCCTTTAAAGTTCATGAAGAGTCTTTTCATTATGAGCACCTTCATTTTTATTTTGTTGGCTGCCTGAGAATTTTATTATTTTCTAAAACTCCCTTTACTTATTTGTTGGCTTATTCATTTACTCATCCACTCAAGAATTCTTGGATCCTTACAGGAATTGTGCTGAATGCTAAGGATGCAGATGCATAGTTAACTGAGACTGTGTCTCTGCCTGTACAGACCTGAGTCCCTGCCAGCATTAGACTGTTTTTGTCTCCTTCTCTTTCTTCTTTCACTATTCTTTCTTCTTTTCCTGTTTTGGAAGTATACTGAAGCTTAATTTCCAGCGAAGTTTTGCGTATTTGTGGTAGTCTTCATTTTTTCTTTATACTATTATTTTTTCTTGAGAAGTCACAACATGTATATTTTTTATCAACTATTAAGTATTAGTATGAATTTAATTGCAAACTGTAGGAAACCATCGTAAATAATAATTCACAGAATTTGGTCTCAGAGAGATTTGGGTACCCATCACCAAAGTTGGAGTCTTTCTTTTTCTGTAAGCTAAAACTTTTCTTATGCTTCAGAATACATGAGAAAGATTTACTATTTACAGACATCTTTCTATTATAAAATTTGATGTTTATGCTATTGATCTATGAAAAATAATATTAATGTGTACAGATATATCTGTATACTATATATCTTCCACTAGCATTCTCTCTTGGTTTTGGGGAATACACTAGGTGATTTTATAGTTATAAGGCATAGTACTTGTTCTTGATGAATTTAAATTTGGGGAAACATAATCTGTATGAAAATACAAAACAGTAAAAGACCATTCATCACCATGCATGGTTATGTGAGAATTGTCTGAATAGAGGAGATACCAGTTGATATGAGTGCTTGGAATTTGACTAGGGCTTACTCCAGGAAAGTAACTGAGAAGACTTTTCACTTGGTTTATGTGGTTTCATAAACAGGACCACCTGGAAGGCAGCTTGCTCCTGGAAAACAGGGCCTCAAGTTGGAAAGTATGCATAGGTCTGTGGTGCAGACTACTGTTTTAAGGAATCTACACTTAACCAGGGAGTCAGTGATAGTACACAGGACATGCTGGGAAGCAGCAGATGAAATATGATCCAATTGTCCAGGCTGTTAACAAAAGTTTGAGTCAGGGAACAGGTAGTAGTAGAAGTATGAAGCAGTAGTAGAAGATGTTGAAGCAACGTGGAAGTAAAAAGGGCTTGATCAAGAAGCAAAGTCAGGCAGGCATCTTAGTGGACTTGAGTACTTAGCTTCAGTACAGGGACTTGGCTGCTTCAGCTTGGGCCAGGCTGTGGGAGTGGAGGTCACGAAAGCCTGCTGGGAACCCCAGGGTGCCTATCGGTTTCAGGTCAGACTTGCACAGCAGGGAAGACAGGCTTCCTTCTGCTAGGGAAAGGAATTCTGGGAATTGTCTGCAGAGCTGCAGAGGATGGTGGGAAAGGCTGCACAGGTGCCAGATGAGCGTAGGACCCAGCCCCAGAAGGCAGTGGAGGCCAGACATGGTCAGCTTGCCTCTCCCCTTCTCTGTTGTAGCCACTTCAGGGCCAGATGTCCCTCCACAGAATCACCCAGCCTGCTATAGTGGGGCAGAGGACAGAAATTCTTTTTTATTCTTGTTCTCTGGAAAGTTTCTTACTAACGAAGGGGTCATTTTAGAGCGGTGGCTCCTCAGACCTCCCTCTCGTTCCAGCAGCTTCTCTCCCCACTGGAGGAGGAGTATAGTTTGCAAGAGAGGCCCAATGACTAAGGATAGCCAGCCAGATCCCTGGATGGGAATGGTCACTGTCCTCCAGCTTTCCCCAGTTTTAAGAGGACAGACACCTCCACGTGCGAGCGAGAGGAGACTGGTGGCTCTGGCGTTTGAACTCCTGAGCTGGAGGCTGAGAGCCCCTGAAGCACGCACCCCACGGACAAACCAGGACGCTGGAGCGGAAGTGAGGTTGTGTCCTTACAAGTACTGTTAGGGTTTCCATTTTGCTCATGGTATTTGCTTTCTTGTTTTCTGATAAACTTGATGTTGTCTTCAGATTTTGAAGCCCCATTTTGAGAGTAATAATAGGGAGACATGAAGTTTTGGAAGAGCATAGACTTTAAAGTCAAACTGTTACTTGGATCGCTGTTTTACCGCTTCATAACTTGGTGATCTTGGGCAAGTGATTGAAACCCTCAGAACCTCAAATTCTCCATCAGTAAAACAAAACTAGAACCTGTCCCAAACAGATGAAGTGGGGTAATAATTGCCAAGTGTCTAATAATGTCTATGGGATACGTACTAATTTTCTAGGTTTTAATTTCTGATCTCCTGAATCACAAACCTTGTTTTATAATTGTCATTGTACATGTACATAGTTTGTAAAATTAATTTTACTTTCAAGATACATGTTAAATATCATGAAATACAGCAGTTGTAAATACTCATTATGATCTGTGCATTTTTAACCCTCTTCAGCCATTTTTGCCAGGTGCGAGAAAGATTAATAATATGGTTAACTCAAAATACTGTCACATAATCCTAAATATCTCTCTGCCGAATGACTCACTCTGTTACCCTAGCAAATCCATCCAACAGTACTTTACTTTAAAAGTACTTAATTTATTTTGCTGTTTATAAATTCTAGAGTGTTGGTTCAAGATGATGCTGGGTAACAGAAGCTGGTATATAAGGTTGAAATAACCATGTAATTTGCTAACTGAATTATCACCTTCAAATAGTCTTGTTGATTCTTCTTCAGTTTTTCATTTTTAAATTTTTATTTATTTTTTGGTTTCTTGAGGCAGGGTCTTGTGATGTAGCACAGGCTGACACCTCAAACTTAAGATCTTGCTGCTTCAGCCTTCTGAGTGCTGGGGTTACAGGTGTATCCCACCCACCTGTGCAAGTTTTTTACTTTTTTTTTTTTTTTTTTTTGAGACAGGTTCTTGCTATGCAGTTAAGGCTGACCTTGAATTCACTGGGTAGCCTAGACTGACCTCAAACTCATGATGGTCCTCCTGCTTCAGCCTCTTGAGTGCTGGGATTACAGGCATGCACCACCATGCCCAGCTTGAGTTTTTTACTTTTTAAAACAGAATTTATGCTCTTCAAGTATTCTAAGTAAATGTTTTCTAAATTTTATAATATTTAACTATCTTGAGAGATAAGTTTATATTGAAGAGTGGACAAAGGAAAATATTAAAAATATTAGAGCAACAAGATCTTTTGAATCAAAACCTGCAAAATTGTACTCTTTGGTATATGGGCATTCCTTAATGGAAATTCTGGGAGTTTCATTATTTGGTAAGATTTTCAGGGAAAGGGAAAACTGTAGCATATTTCTTTTTGCTGGTTACAACAGTGGTTCTCCAGCTTTTTAATCTCAGATCCCTGTATTCTTAACAATTGTTAGGGAGTCCAAAAATTTGTGTATGTGGGTATGTGTATTGATGTCTGCTGTCTGAGATACTTGAACTGAGGTAAATTCAAAAAATTTATTTGTTAATCATTTAAAAATAATAAGCCAGTAGCTTGGTGATACGGTGTGTGCTTAACATGTGGAAGGCCCTGGGTTGGATCCCTAGCACTACTAAAAAAAATGTAGTCTGTGTGAAAGTAACCCCTGGGAAGATTCACTGCTTATTTGAACAGACTGAGAGTAAATGACTTCTCATTATCATGTGTTAGTAGTTCTGACATTACAGATCCTCCAGGGTCCCTAAGCCATGCTTTCTAAGTTGTTGTTATGAAGAAAAGAGTAAATGCTTTGGAGCTTTTGATATAAACACCGTTAGCTGATTTCTACCATCCTGACCTTGGGCATATTCCTCGGCCCCAGGGCTTCAATTCCCATATCTGTTAAATTCGGGTTCATGTCCCTTCCTGCTTAGAGCATAGTGAGATTAGCAGTAACATCTTTTAGAGTAGGTGGGGGCTCAAAATTGTTACATTATACGCTATTGTCTAGGGCTAGTAAATATTTGGAATTACCTGTTGAAAAGTTTAAAAAATGATCTCACATAGTTCATTGTCAAACGTTGTTATAATTGTTTGGTTTTACTTTATTGGTTTTAGGGAACATTTGTCAAATATGGAGGTACTTTAAATGTCCCTTGTTAGGGGAGAGAGAAGGATTTTGTGGAGAGAAAGGGCTCAAGAGAGGATATGCCTTTAAAAGTGCATTATAGAGACCAACAGTGGGTTTCCCGTCTTAGGTCATGTGAGACTGTGATGTAGAAAGACTTTCTGGGGGAAAAGTGATATGCTTCTTGACTTGTGGAAGGTCAGTTCATTGAGAGAAAAATTTGTAAAGGAGTAGGGAAGGAATTTAAAACTCAAGAAGCAATAAGTACAAGGATGTAAGAGCTCCATGGCCTTGGTTGTTCCTTGAATACTGGAATGTGGGGCTGGAGTATGGGAGAGAGAAAGGTTCACAGTCATGGACCCCTTTCCTGACCGCCCTAGAAGGTTTTCCTTTTTTTTTTTTGCGGCACTGGATATTGAACTCACAACCTTGTGCCTGACAGACAGGCGCTTAAGTCACTGAGCCAAACTCCCGGCATGAGTTTTTTGAGGTTGCACTATGTAGCTCAGGTCGATCTTGCGCTCACGTTGTAGCCCAAGTCAGGCCTCGAACTCACAACACTCCGCCTACCTCAGCCTCCCAAGTGCTGGGATTAAAGGCGTGCGCCACCACACCCGGCCCTAGAAGGTTTTCAGCATGGAGACAGCACTATGGGACACTGCTACATACAGAAGTGTAAAGAGAGCAGGAGAGGACTGGGACCAGAAATAGAGCACTGTAGACAAAGATGAGAACACCCTAGAGGGGAAACAAGAATGACATTTTGTTCATTTGAAGAATTTATCCAAGAAAGATTAAATGGATTGTCCTTCAGGTTGTAGGCAAGTCCCTAAGATTTTGATTAACTTGTACAGTTCACACAGGTGGTCCAACTCATGAGTTACTCTCTCAGATGTAAGTTCTGGTGGAACTTTAAAGGTCTGAAACTTTGTGTTCTTGCAATAAGTATGTTTTGGATATATTGGTGCCTCTTTCCTTATTTTGGTCCTGAAATATAGTCATCATAAAAGAGAACAGAAGTACAAAATTATTTGAAGGTCCACTAGAATTGAGCCAGTGGGTAAAAATTTCCCTTTGTAGTTCTTCCCTAGGAGATTAAAAATAGAAGGACAAAAAACCCAGTGGTTCAGTTTTTTTCAGTTTTCTGTCTTCCTGTGACATCTTATGAACACTTTTTTGAAGCCTTTCTGAGAAAACCCTTTCCTAGTAAATCTCAAGTCCAGTCAGTCTTTTCTGAGACTCTCTCTGTTTACCCAGTAAATACAAAATTCCAGACATGGGCAGAATAATTGGCAACTAAAAAGAAAATCTGTAGGAAAAAGTAGCATCTTGAGTATCTAGTATGCAAATTGGGCCAGAGCAAGGTGAAAAAGCCATTTTAACAGAATAAACGTATCTTTCCGTACGACCTTTCATACCCTGAGGAACATGGGAAGGTAGAAATCTCTTAAGAGAAAAAAAAAAACCTAAAACTAAAAAGCTTTGTTTTTTACATAAGTGGTGTTCTGGGCTTTCCCAAGTGTACTGATCACTTTCAGAAAGCAGTCACCTCCCTTTGACCTCATTGGAGCAGGCTGCCTTCCCCTGCACTGCTCATAGACAAAAGGTGGAGAAAGACCGTGATTTTTTCCATATACTGGTCGCAGTGGTTATCTTTTCAAGACCTTTGCTCTGGTGGAGCAAGCCATCAGCCTTTACTGCTTTATTTGCCTGATCTAACAGAAACATGTAGCAACCCCCTGCTTTTCATAAAGGCTGTAGTATTTCTTCTGACTACCTCAATTTGTATATACTGTGGCTTAATGAGTAATTTCCCTTCACTTTTCTTAACATAGTTGGTTTGTCACAGAGGTCAGAATTTCAGTGAGTTAAAATAGTACCAAGTATAGTGTTAAAGCAGAGGAAAAATTTTACTCTATCAGTCCTTTTTTTTTTTTTTTTTCCTCACAGTCTGAAAATATGAATAGGCTCCATGGTAGCCTTGTCTTGTAGATGGCTTTTATTATGTAAAAGAGTACTTTTTTTCTTGGATATCTATGAAGATTGCACATAGGTAATAAGAACTTAGATTTTTAGTTTTCTCTTGAAGCTGCATATTAGGCCTCTTTGGATAAAAGGTGGAGGGGTGACAAAGACCTTCCCTGAGGGCGGATAAGAGATTTTGTTATTTAAGTATAAGATTCTGTCCATCATTTCTTTGATTATTTAATGTTGTTGATCAGTACTGTCCATTTTATATATAATGGGAGTGGCAAATACAAAACAATATTTCAGATTTTTGAGCAGCCACATAAAAAATTGATAAATCTAATTTTAGAATGTTTAATTAATCCAACATGTAATCAGTATAAAAATTTGTGAGATCTTTCATGTAAGTATTTGAAATCTGATGTGTGTTTTACATATTGGTAAGAGCTATGTTTAAGGTGCTCAATAGCCACAGGTGGCTGGCATGTTGAACAGCACAGTGCTATACTTTTTCCATACCAGTTGTTTCACATACATTTTAAAAAAGTCTGTATAGATAAATTTATACACAGATAAATTTTTAAATTGTTTAGTCTCATGGTAGTCATCTTCGAGACTTGTATTCTTGCTCTTAGTAAGTTTGGAGAAATAGTAAAAATAGTAACATTGATTAAATATCATCAATAAATGGAGTTTTGGAGGCGTTTGTGTGTGTGTGTATGCATATGAGACAGAGACGGAGGGAGAGAGAGAGAGAGATCAGTATCAGTTCATGAAAAGATAGATTTTGGAGATTTTAGTTTCAGAAACTGTGTGGTTAACTTTTAGTAATTAGCATCCCCACCCCTCATTTGTACTTTCTTTTTGCTTCCTGGTCTTGCTTGTTTCTCTATGAAATTGATTCTCTAAGGGCAAGGGACAAAGCTTCATTTTTACTATTATGTAGATCCTCCTTTTATTTTTTCTTCTCCATTTTGTCATTCATTGGGAAAGGCAGCCTCAAGCACAATGGAGTAATACTTGGGTTGAAAACAATTGGGGGACAATTAGGAGAAAAGCATTACTAGAACTAACTTTGAAAGTTTACCTTAGGCTTGATCCTAATGTTACTCTACATTCTCTGTAGCTACAGCTATAAATCTGTAAACAAGCTCTAGGTAAACAGAAATATGGCCCTTATTTTTCCCTTATTGCTGAATGCAACTCTTGTGTTAGTGAAAGAAATCAGTAGCAAACTTGTGCTTGTTCCTTGCAAGACTTTAGTAGGTAATGGAACCTTCACTGAAGTGAGGTTTTGTTTTGTTGTTTCTTCACTTACTCTAAAAAATACAAGAGAACCTTCTAGGACATAGTACTAGGGGTGGTGATGGTGAGAATTTAAAGGAAAATTGACAAAATGTGAAGCAATTGGAACCATTTTAAAAAGTCTACATAGATATAGGAGTTCATTTTCTTTGCCCTTTTTTTTTTTTTTGCAATTTCCAGGACAGTGAGAGTGAAGCCTTGGTAAGGTTGTAAGACATTTTCTTACCTCATTTTAAAGTTTGAATTAAAGTCATCACCTAGGCAGTTATTTGCAGGAAACTTGCCTTTCTGATGTTTTTAATGAAGATCATGTTTCTGATTTGCTTGAAAGTGTATTTGATCTATTCTTCTCCACCACTTTCTGTGTTTAACTTTAAGTCATTTTGTATCATAGGTTTCTAGAAACGCCCAAAACATTAACCTTAACTATGTGAAAGCAAAAACAATTGCTTTAAGGTATAAGTGAGAATTATTAATTCCAAGAATTTTTCTGTTTTGGCCAGAGACATGAAGGGTTGAATATTGAGGAGGTGCAGGAGAATGTTGGGAAACCTTGTTGAAGGGTTTGTGAATGGCAAGTGTTTTGAATGAGCCATGTGTCTTGCCTGTTTCCTCTGTAGGATGACTGCAGCAGATTCACAGTATTAGCATAGAAATTCTGCACTCACTTATTTGGTAGGCTACGAAGTATCCTGGTCTCCTGCCAGCGGCTGCTTAATATAGGTGGCTAGGAGGTTGCAGGGTGTATTTCCTTATTAGTGAATAGCTAGGGAACTTTAGATAATTTTTTTTTGAATTTTAAAAAATAAGGAACAAGGGAGGGAACTGGGAGAAGGAAGGAAGGGAAAAGGAAAGAAAATAGAAGGGGAAAAAAGTGAAAACACAGCTTTGGTTAAGTGAGGGAAAGAACAGTTGAAGGGAGGGAGGAAATAGAATCATGATATATTAAGAACATGTACAGATTCCCTATAATGTGATCATTATGTATATCAAAAGTCTACAATGAAATTAATTTAAAAATCATCTTTGAATGTGTTCTTCATTGAAGGGGGAGTACAGAGACTTCAAATTTTTGTTGAAATAGAAGTATTTGAATTTAAGGTTCAATTTTTAGATCCAGTTTCTTTATGAACTCTTATGGCCCAAAGATCCTGTTTTAACTAAAAAAAAATCATAAAATTGTGGAGTTATTCAGAGTTACGATGTGTTTGATTTCACCATTAAACACTACTAAACATCAGTCAACATAAAAAGGTACTAAACTTTAATACCACTTTGGAAGCTGCCAGAATTGAACAGTGGGAAACTAATTTGGAGAAGTTACCATAGTCTTGACATCTTAATGCTACTCTCCATCCTCTGTAGTTCCAGCTGTAAATCTGTAGGTAATCTATACATAACCACAGGGAGAAATGGATCTGGAGCAATAAATAAGTAGGATTTGCTGACTTTGCTTTAAATTGGTCCATTACTAAGCTAACCCCATTTTTGATTGCTCTCATACTGCAAACGTTTCTATGAAGAAAGCTTTTGGAGTGCATGGAGGCATACCTTGACTAAAGGAGATAAGTCAGAGTTCTTTGGGGAAAATGTATGATGATTTAGTAAGATTCCAAGTAGTGTTGTACTTCCATAAGCTAGTCCTCTAGATTTTTCCTTTTTCACTTTAAATATATTTATCCGAGCAATGGAACATGTTAAGGGAGTTCAGTCATCTTCATTGCCAAATGAGATGCTACTGCAGCTCCTCCCAAGCAGTATCTTATCTAACTTGATCTCTGATCAAAGGAAGTATCCTTCTGACTTAGAAAAAAAAACTTAGTTGAAGAAAAGAAATATTTCAGAGTTTAATTTTGGTATAGCTCTGTCCTTAACTATTTTAGGCTGGGCACAGTGATGCACACCTATAATCCTAGCACTCTCAGAGGCTGAAATAGGAGGATCACAAATTCAAGCCTGACCTGGGCAACTTAGCAAATTGACAAGATCTTGTCTTAAAGAAAAAAAAAGAAAGATGGAATATAACCTGGTTTGAAGTCCCCAGTTCAGTCCCCATTACCACCAAAGGAAGGGTAAAGCTTACAGGTTCAGTTTTGGTACGAAAGTGAAAAGACAACATTTATATATAAATAAGATCTGTAAGGGTATCATTAGTAAAGAAAAATGAAAAACAACCAATATGAAACTGCCATTCATACAATAAAAATGAGCCAAATCATAAGATCCATTGTAAGTTTCCCACATTGAAGTCTTGAACCGTATTAGTTTGCAGAGTGATATTTTATGTTAAATGTAAATTGAATTCCAAGAATAAGTAAGTGGGAAGAAGTGTTGGTTTACTCTTTTCACTTTGTGTTTTGTATGCCATTGACTCAGCATGGTCATGCCAGAAGTCTGCCCCTTGCCTTTGGCACAGGTTGTTGGGAGGCAGGAGTATAGAGCTATCAAGACAGTGGTTTTTGTGTGCAGTGCGAGCTCCATTTGCTTGTAACTCTTTCAATTTTTTGTGAAGTCGTTTTGAATACTTATTTAACTTCCCTAAACCTTAGTTTCCTGAGGATAATAATTGTATCAATTGCACAGGATTGTTATGAGAATTAAATGAGATAATGACTATAAAGTTTTTAGCACAGCATGTGGCATGTGATAAGTGCCCAATAAAGTTAAATACTTTTATTGTAACTGCTGCTGCTGTGGTTGTTGAATGAGCACTTGCTATGCTTTCTGTTCACTTTCTACACTTTCACCTTAAAGAGAAAAGCTCTTCGTATTCTGTAAAACAGTATATTATCTGTCAATGCTTTAGAAATTAATTTGCCAATCTTCAAAAGCAAATCCAGTTCTCAATGTTTTTATGGGGGAGGTATGAAGCAAAAATTACTATCACATTGCTATATTTCTTTTCAATTGAATCTTCAGAAAATTTGGTGCTGTATATAAAATGCCAGTTACTTTCTTTGTGTTTAATTTCTAATTTTAATTAAAGTAAAAGCATCACTTAGTTTTTAGAAAGTGCAAGTGACAGGTTAAAATGACATCTTGTTTTGGATTGCTGGGGAAATTTGCTGGTATTCTAGCTCTCAAGGTTAATCCATTGGAGTATATATAAGTCAATATACAAGTGTATCTATAATAGTTCTGTAGTATTTAAGTCTACTTTGTTAATATATAAATTTATGCTTACAGGTCTGTCCTTAAATCCAGTGATCTACTCTACCTTGTGTTGTTACTAACACCTTCCTGTGTACTTTCTAAAAACCAGATATGACATTTTACTTTGTTTAAGGTATGGGTTTCTGTCCAAGGACACTGAAGGCACTTGTGAACTCAGTTGATCTGTGAAGGCTGTAGTGAAGGCTATACCACTTCAAATCTTTTTAATGCTTCTTTATCCTAATTTCTTTTTCTTAAAAAGTAATTTTATGTGCTTCAGAGTGAGACAAGAACAAAAGAGGGTTGTAGTTTACTAGGGAATTAAAAATGTCAATAGGCTGTTTCATAGTTTTTAAACATGTGAAGTTAATATTTTTGGAGAAAATTTTTATCCATCTCATAGCACCATTGCCACTTTTTAAAGTTTATTATTTAGAGTTGCATAATTTTAGAGCTAAGAGACTTTCCTTTGAGTTGAGCCTGGTATTCATAGTTTTGTTCTTTAGAAAAGAGTGCAGTTACATCTTTGCTGTAATTTAAATGTAAAAGGAAAAGGCTCTTTTATCATCAGACTTAACACACTGTAGTTTCTAAGTGTTTTAAATATTATTATAGAGTCTGTGTATTTTTTTGATTTAGATTTTTAAAAATAAATATTGCTAAAGAAAAATGAGATTGGAAAACCTATTAAATTATCTACAGCTCATCAGATATGATGCGTTAATCAGATATTATATATGTTTGTTTTACTTTATTGATGTGTAATCCGTATAAAGACTGTATAAAATGAAATTTTCCCTTTGTATGGTAATAATAGAATAGTTTCAATTCAGTTGTATAATTTCATTGAATTCGAAGTTTAGAGAAAGGAAAATATTTTAAATATACTGTGTAGTAAAATTTCTCAGAATATATCTGGTGTTCCCCAAGTTATTTTTCAAGTTGTTTTTTCAAGAGTTTACCTTGTACTTTGATATCATACCAGTTGTGAATGTTTGTGTAAAACGTATAGATAGCTTAACCCTATGAAGTTTTCATCATGTTGAAAATGTTCTGTATTTGTTGTTCAGTATGGTAACCACTAGCCATAGCCATGACCATTTAGCATTTGAGATGAGTATGAGGCAGCAGAGGAATTGAAATTTTAATTTTTATTAATTTTAACTTAAGTGCATGTGGTTAGTAACTTCATGTAGCAACATTCAAGGTATTACTAAACTTGAAAAAATTTTAAAAATTACTGGAAAGTAAGATGCAGAGCACAACTAGAATTGGAAAAGAGGTTTTGCTGTGTAAGTAGCCAGTATAAGCTTTGCATTTCTAATTTTATTCTTTCTTATTTTTTGTCAAGTGGCCCTGCACCATAGGTACTTCATGTCTTTTGGCCTTGCTACGTAGTGGTAGGATATAGTGGTCCATACACAGTAAAGTTGACACAGCTCACATTATTATTTTTGGAGTAAGTTTTTGTTGTGTATTAGCCAGTTGTTAAACACAGCACAGTATTTTAAGAAGCATGAATAGTGTGTCTTGTTTTAGATTATAAATGATACTTTTAAAAGTTTATAAAGTCCAAAGAAGTTCCAGTCACATTTTTAATAAAACATTTAAAATGTATAAGGTAGACACATTGTGTATTAAATAATATTATCTAGATGTTTTTGGTCAGTTAATTAGGTCGTAGGCTCTCAATCAGTAGAAAGTAGTTTTACGTATTCCCTGAGTTTTGAAGAATTTGACATATTGTGAATGTATTGTATGTCACCAAAATGTTCAAGTTAATTGTTGAAGATTAGCTTAAATTTATGTTACATGAATCTGTATTTAATTTTAAAAAATCTGAAATACCAGTTTTGTATCTTATTGCTGAAGGGCCTTATTCTTTGCAAACTAGAAATAATAATCACTCTGTTGTGAAAAGTTGATTTTTCTAACGTTCGTTTTTACCTGGATAGAAATGTCTTACTTTATGTTGGCCTTGGGCTGCACAAATTATTGTAGGTAAACCTAGAATTTCCCTTGGAAAAGAATTTAGCCCCTTATTGAAGCAAAATGTCAGAAGCACCCTGTCCAGTGTAATCTTTTGGGATGATAGAATTGTTTCCCAGTATGATATTCTGTAACTGCTTGTGCTTATTAGGAAGACTTAAAATGGGAATGGTGAGACTACAAAACTGAATTTTAAGTAGTATTGAATTTTAATAAATTTAAATGTATATATCCACATTTGGCTATGTACTGCCATATTGGACTACTATATTAGCATAATGCTGGACCATAACTGGTAGAATAGTAGTCTTCAAACTTTTTTGTCCTCTAAGAGAGTGGATTGATAAATTAAAATGTATTCATCTGAATGATAGTCATCTCATTAAACAGGTATTTGTTTCCTAGATGAACTGAAGCACTCTCAATTGGATATTTCTTACTATAGTTCTCTGCGTAGCTGCTAAGGGATTCTTCTATAAGAGGTTGATGAAATCAGAGGTTTGTATACTCTAGGATAAGCACTGTAATAAGATTTGCGATGCATAGAAGGCATTTCAGTAAAAAGTACTTGTGGAAAGGAAGATTGAAGAGGAAAAACAGCAGAAATCTGATGAATTGTAGTAGAGAGGTCATGTGGCTATTCGGAAACTGGTAATGGCCCCTTCAGTATCCCTTTCTTTGGAAACTCCTGAAGATTCTGCAAGGTTTCACTTACCCTGGTTTGAAAACCAAAGGAAGCAGCCAGTTAGGACTTCCATATTGGTTCTTAGTCATCATCATTGTTATCTTCTCCTCCCCACCCTTTTATTAGTACATGTATGCAATTCATAATAAATACATTGATCATGGGGAATTGGTACATATACAGCTTGCATTTTGATCATTTTTTACTTTCTCTTCTTCCCTTCTAACCTCATCCTGAGATCCCCTTCCCATCTTCCCAAAGTCTATCTCCCTGTTTCTTTTCATCTTTTATTTTGCTCTTTGTGTTGTTTATATTTGGGTTTCTTGTATAAGAAAAACCATGTGGTATTTTACCCTTTTGTGTGTGTGTGTGTGTGTGTGTGGTTTTTTTTTTTAACACTTAGCATTAATTTTAATGTCTGGTTTACTAGAAGACAGCCAGATCCTGTACATGGTGCTTCAGTGTGTAATATTTTGTTTTGGTTGAAAGATATGAAAATGATCAGCTCTCACATAGGTATATAATTATAAAAGCAGGAATATTCTGATGTCTTTCCAGATAATTATAGATACCCTTTGCTATTATACTGAAACTCAACAAATTTCTTAAATGTCTGTTGGAATGTGGGAGCTGAAGTAATATCTATTGAATTTTTATACAGTTACATTAGAGTCTATTGCTTTGTAGCTTGCCCTTTGAATAATTCTTTTAATCATACACAATTTTAAACATTACCCATTATTTTGAAAATACTTGTTCATTGAATTAGGTCAGTCTTCGCAATTCTGTGTACAATGTTTTGAAAAATCACCTTTGTTTATATTGCCACGAGCTTATCAGATAAGTCTTAATAAAAAAAAAAAAAGTCTTTAAAGATTGGGAAGTTGTCAAGCTTATAGTTATTTTCAGTATTCTGATTTTTGTTCAAAAGCTCATATTTCAGTATTGGAAAGAAACACTCATTTTGTTGAAGTGACTGCCAACTTACCTAAAGAAAATTACTGCCAAATAACTAAGCCTGAATAACTTGTTCATATTTGAGTTGTTCTTTCAAATAAAAGTAGTGTTCTGTGAAAAATGGTAGCCAGTTCAACTTACAACTCCAGATATTTGCACAAGTGCTTTTTGTAAGGATAGACTTGATCCTTAAGTGTGCAGCAGAGACATCTCCGGTGTATTTCACTTTTCTTCACACGGAAGACTGGAAAGGATTAATAATAATAAAAATCAATTTTTACTGTTTTATCAAGGACACTTTTTTTAATTTAAGAGATAAAAAGACACAGAAAAGAAAAATAAAAAGCAAAAGAGACAATACAATAACATTATAGGTTTACAAAACAAGATGATAGGAATTTGACAGTGGTTGTAATATTGCATATCGTTACCTTCAAAAGGGTATCAAGGACACTCTTAAGTGAGCTGGGGTTTTTTCTCACTTAATGTGAGTTTGTGGCCATGAGGAGAATAATGATTACTAGTACAGTTTGCTTCACTGCCCAGATTGCATCTGCACCATCAGTGTAAATGTCAACACAGTGAAAAAGCCAGATGATGTCTTAGTATATTATAAACCATTTCTGTTTGCTTTGGACATCCTGAGTGTCTTGGGGACCTCCCAGGGATCCATCAGACTCATTTTGAGGACCAGGTTAAAGGGCAGTTCAAAGTTAACAACTTTTCTTTACAAATTGAAAAAATACTTTTATCTATAAAAAATCTAGCTCGTGTTTGGAAGTGGTAAGGTAAAGTGGAATTGGGCTGCCGTCATTCCCTGACCCTGTCTCAAGTTAGAGTGAGTCTAGTACCTGTGAGAGAAGCAAGCAGACAGACTGGTTTTTGCCATTGAGCAACTTGTGGGTTCTTATGCTTCTCCTTTTTACAACCTTTTGTTGAGAGAGCATTTACAGTAAACAACTTACTTCAGACTGGAGCCCTGGAAGCATTTCTGTTGCTGTACAGAGGTGAACTGCAGTCGGTCATGACCACACCTTGCTGCTCAAGGAGGTAGAACACACGGTGCACACCTCTTTTCTTACTTCTGTCCCTTGTCCTTTAAGATTCTCTTCATGAAAATCATGTGTTAAAATAACTTAGTTTTTGAAAAATGAGGTTATTGGGAGAGGAAGGTGACTTACCAGTTGGGCTTCTGAAGATGTCTTAATGTGGTCATTCATTCATTCATTTATGTATTCATTCACCACATGTTGAATGACTGTCTCACATGTAATAAATGTAATACACTGCTAAGTGATGCCTTTCTCTTGCTGCCAAAGGCCTCAGCTGTAGCTATCACCAAGTAGTAAGCACATGTTAGAATTGACAGATAGTGGATGTTGGTAAAGGGTGAGGAGGGGGTTGAGTTAGAGCACAAAGGGAACCATTCAATTTTGGATTAGGCAAGGTTTCCCAGAGGTTTTCAGTTTCAGAAATCTTGAATTGATTAGGTTTCTTGGGGTTGACTCTTAAAGATGGTACTGGGAACTGCTCCCTGAAGAATGGAGGAAAATTAGTGCTTTTTAATTTTACTTAACAGTATATAGTTTCTCCCATTTCCTTCTACTTTTAAGGTTCATAGAAACCCAAATCCATAATCAAACCTTGTTTGGTGAGAATATGGTAATAACAAAGGGCTATGTATTCCTGAGGTTTATTTAACAAGGATTTGCACCATGGCTTCCTTATCTATGCCACATAGCGGAGGTTTTTTTTTCAGTAGTTTCTCTTTAATTCATGTATCCCTTAGGCCTTGTTGGGCAAACAGCTGAATTAATGTCTTTTGGACTTCTAGCAAGCTTTAGTCTGGTAATATTTTCTCACTAGGTTGGACAAAATTGATCACATACCACTTCCTGTTGGATTTTTGAGTGAAGTTCCCTGTTTCCAGAACTTAGTTTTTTTTTTTTTAAACCATGCTTTAGAATAGATTTCTCTGATGTTTTTCTCATATATTATTTTTATTAATTCAGTATTTAAAAATATTTATTAACTGCCCATTCTGTGAATTGTTCCAGATAAAGCAGTGATCATGAAGCTAACATTTTAGTGAAGTAGACAGTCAACAAATTAAGAGTATATATATATCTATGTCTATATCTGTATATCAAGTAGTGATATAAATTGTGAAGACAAAGTTGAATAAGGGTATAGAGAGTTTGGGAAGTGATTATGTAGGAAAGTTGGTTTAATAATGCTTCCTCAGATGAAGACAATGACCTGAAAACTTGAATAAAGTAGAAGGGGGCAAGTCTCGTAAACATCTGGGGGAAGAGTATCCTTTGCAAAAGCCCCAAGGCTGGAGTGTGCTTAGTATGTTTGAGGAGTATCCAGGAAATCAGTGTGTTTAGAGTGTAGCAAGGGAGAAGAGCAGTTGGAACTTTGGTTATAGGGGTAATTGGGGGTCAGAATAGGTACTGTGAGCTAAAATAAAGAGTTTAAATTTTGCTGTGAGATGGAAAGGTACTGAAGAATTTTGGGCATGAGAAAGGCATAATCTCTTGTATATTTCACCAGGATTATACTGTTTTCTGTGAGGAATAGACAGGAGGGCAAATGTTGTTGCACAGGGGAACAAATCAAAGGCTGTTACAGTTGATCAGACAAAATATAGTGGTGGTTTACACAAGGATAGCGATCAGATATCTGGTAATACTGGCAGGCTTTACTGACAAATTAGAAACAGGATTTGAGAGAATGATAGACACCAAGATTTTTGATTTGAGCAGCCAGAGATTGGGAATGCTGTGAGGAAACAGATTAAGACAGAAAAATCAAGTTTGGTTTTATATCTCTTGACTTGGAGATGCTTACTAGACTCAATCAGAGATTTCACATAGGCAGTTGGATATAGGAATTCAGAATTTAGGGGACAGGTTGGCCTAGAGTAGTGATGGTAAACATTTTATAGCTTTTAGTGTTACAAAAGCCTGCCAAGTCACACATTCCATAGAATTGCACTACTGAACTAGAAGAAGGAGTTCACGAGTTACCATTATGTAGATGCTACTGTATTTTCTGCTGTAGACCTGCATGAATAGTCACTTGAGTAGACGAAAAGTGTGAGGATGAGATGCTTATGTAGTACTCCATTTATTGCTCTGGATTAGAAGACCCAAGAAATATTGTAGTAGGGGAGGGAGAAAAAACTAAAACGGTGAATACTCTGGATTGCGTATGAAGAAAGGTTTTTCAAGTTGGAGTGATTGTGACAAATGTTTTTGGTAGAATAGACTGAGAATCAAATCTTAACACTTTCAGTCTTAAAAGGTCAGACTTTTCCATGTTGTTGTATTTTTTCGTACAACATAGCAGATTATTTCATTTTTAAAATAAGTCAGGGTCTTATTATATATTCTGGATTGTTCTGAAACTCAAGAGCCTTCTACTTCAGCCTTCCAAGTGCTAGGATTACAGACATGCATCACAACACTCAGTTTTCAATGCATTGTTTGGTGGTGTTGAAATTTAACAGAGTTCTGAATGTGAGTTAGTTGTTCACCAAAAGATACTTAAAACAGCACTTGGCATTTACCATGTCCCAGGCTGTATTCATCCCCAAGATGAAGTGGCCAGGCTGCTTGTGATCTTGCAGAGCACCTGCACAGTTTGTAGTACAGTGCTGTGTGTGATTAATTATATATAGAATGTGATGATAAAACATAACCAGTTAGTTAATGGCAGGACTGATACTGTTAGAATAAGACCCATTGACTTTCTATCTCCATTCCCCTTGTTCCAGTTGACTCTGTTTTTATATGTGTTAAAGAGAAATAACCAATATAAAAGCCTGTGAAACTATCTGAGAGGATGTTCATTTGCAAAGAAAAATTGCTGTACTTTGAAAGTACTGCAGGAGAAATCATACAATCAGGATAAGAAGTCGGATTTCCACGGGGTCATCATTGGGAGATCATATCACTGTTTGTGCATTGTTTGTCCACTTGCCAGTAAAGGCAAAGAACAAACCAGGGTGTTTGTGAGGGCAGGGAGGATAAGAGTCTGCAGTGTTGCTTGTATGGCAAGGTGAGCATTCTTTTAAATCTTATGTGTCATCTTTATAATAAATGTGAATTTTGCAGTCCATTGAAATATGTTATGTTCATTTAGAAGTTAAATTAGAGACTTGTACCAGTGGGAGTATAGACAGATCTAATCACTTTTATCAGTCTTTGTACTAAGAAAATTTATAAAAAGCCACTTGATGGGATAGTTATGCATGCATCACTGGTGGTTCAAACCACTGGACAGCAAGAGATGTGAATTATGACCCTGTTGTGAATGTGTTAAGCCACAACTAAGCAAAGCCTTGTCTTCCTCTGGTTATTTGCCCCTTTTTTTCCCTAGGCACAGTGAACTGATTTTAGTTCTTCAAAATGTTTTTGCCCCAGAACATTTGACTGAAAAGGCTTACTCCTTGTTACATCTTGTATCTAGATGTCCCCCGCAAAGTCTCATGTACTCCTAGTTGGGGCTTTTCAGAGGTGACTGTATCTAGGGTGAGTGAGTATGGTTTAAAGGTGTGTGATAACTAAATGAGCCTACCAATCGGTTTAGCATAGTTTTAGATGTGGATAATAGGAAGGTTTACTCTGGGTGTGGGGTGGCATCAACCAATAGGTTTATAGCCTGACTGGAATAAAAGGGAAAGTGAGGCTTGATTGTGCTGCTTCCTTCCTCCTGCCTGCCTTGCCATGGACTGTTTCTCTTCTGTGATGTCCCTCTGCCAGGCCACCCTGCCTAAGAGCCAGCTGACTATGGACTGAAACCTCTACAAACTTTGAGCTAAAATAAATCTTTCCTCTTTTAACTTATGAATGGCAAGTATTTTGTCCCAGTAACAAAAAAGTAACTAAGACACTCCTAGTTAGAAATCTTTTCTTCTGAAGAGCCTTTTCATCCCTACCAAATGTAAGGCCTAGGCTGGTTCCCTTTACCAGTCTAGACTTTCTGTATAGTGATCATCACTCAGCTGCTCACCTTGTAGGGCGGCACAGCACAGGGTTTTGAAGGGCATGGCCTCGGAATCCTTACTCTCACTAACAAGCTGTGTTACTTAGGGTGAATTACATTGCTTCCCTGGGCCTAAGTTTTCTCTCTTCTGACATGAGATGCTTACCTATCTCATAGTGTTGGTAGGAGGATTAACAAGTAAGGTGGTTTATGTAATATGGTTACAATTGTGCCTGGTAGATGATGCAGTAATTTTGTAATTTATCACTACTATTAATGTCACATTATTGCTATTGTTTCTACCCCTGGGACTATATTTTTGCCAGTATTCTCTATTGCTGTATTCTAAGTGGAGTGAGATCAGGGTGTCTGTCCACCACCACCACCATCACCTCTGCCATCATCATCATCATCGTTGTCATCATCATCATCATTATCATCTCCTGAGTGCATAGCATTCAACAGACAATCATTTGCAGTGTGCTCATTCAGAGGTGTGGGTGTGAAAAGGTATCTTGAATAATTGGGAGGAGAGAATGATATTCAGGGATGTCTTGCTGGAGATGTCTCCTAGTCTGGGCTATATTAATGACTATAAGTGAGTCAGGGTCAAGGATCACATGGCAGCAGCATGGAACACTCTGGGGAGAATGGCTGGAGAATGCAGGACTGTGGAGGTGAGACCTGCCAGGAAGCTGGGAGTTGTCCTGGGCATCATTGTCCCGTGGCAACAGAATGTGAGCCATTTTCTAAGAGCTCAGTGGCTTCATATGGCTGAAGGCTGGCACATTGGACAGCATGGGTGTTGATAAAGGGTAGTTGTGAGGCAATGGTCTTATTAAGACAGTGGCCATGTGGGTGGAAAGAGGGAAAAGGACATGAGCAGAACAGGATAATTGCCACAGGCAGAATAATTCAGGAAAAACGGTATGTTTTATTTCTGTTTTTAGACAAGGTAAGCTGCTGAGTGAAGCTTTGAAATTTGAGGTTTAGGTGGGACATTGTGTCTCATAGCTGTGGAGCTTAGTCCTTGCATATTTTATAATGTTGAGACCTATGAAGTGGATCTGAAGCTCTATAAACCCTGGACAGTCCCCTGGGTTGTCCTTACCTGCCCATCCTGTCTTGTTCTCACCCTTGCTCTGACTTGAAAGCTCTCTTCTTGGACTTTAGAGAAAGTTAGATGATTACCCCCAAACTACCAGATGGGCTGTGATCAGAGGAAAAAAAGACAATTCGAATACATCATCATAATTCTCAAACATGCCTTACAATCCATCTGAAGTGACCAAAGTATTTCATGAGCCATTTCAATTTTAAAGTTTGTTTTAAAATCATGTACAGTAAATTATACACCATTTTTAATATTAAAACATATGATTGCTGTAGATTTTTACTGGAAAATATCCTTAGCATTTTAGTTTTAGATATGAAATTCTGAGAACTTTTTGTAGGTCTGTGTCCAGGCAATGCTACTGTTTGGCAGTGTCTTTCCAGGAACAAGGTAAATATGATTCTAATTTATTCATAGTAAGGAGGCCATGTTGCTACAACACTATGTAGAATGTCAGAGGCTGGAAGATAGAACACTGACCTGGTGTGCATGAGGCCCTGGGTTTGAGCCTAACATACAAATACTATGTAGAGTACTCAAAGATGTGATTAAGAACTTTGTCCATTCAGTCATTCATTAGTCAACACTGTTGTACGTTTTAGTGTGCCATTCTCTTTGCAACGTCCCAGAAGTATCAAAATAAGCTGTTTTCTTATTTAAAAGTCCCAGCTAGCATGCAGTGGTGTAGCTGCAATAAAGAGAGATAAATGCAGACTTTATGGAAGTAGATTCACAGCTTAATTATTTGCAGGCCCAGGAAGGAAGCTGGTGCTTAACATAGATGAAAGGATAGGAGAAATTTGCACAGATATAGTACAGAATGTGGTGCTTTCATCAGACAGTAAGTGTTGCAGCACTGCCTTGGACCAGTCAATCATGTGTGCTTTCATTTACGTACACGTTTATCTGTTCAACCAAAGGTTTAAAACACTGTTCTGGGTGCCATAGGAGGGCAGCAGTCGTAAGGCACTTGAGTGCGTTTTCTAAGAGAATGGAGAGCACATTAATAACTGACGGGTGGAGACATGATATCTGCATTCACATTTGAAGACATGGTGAGACTTTGATACTCCATCCATAAACATTAAGCCTACCGTATGTGCCAATCCCTGCATTAGGTAATGGTGGTGGTGGTGTGTGTGTGTGCTTTATACTATAAAAGAGGAACAAGCTTGCTGCTCTGCTATCCTTCTGGGACTCACAGTTCAGAGAACAAGAAGATCTAATAATAAGTAGTCAAGTGATGTGATGAATGTTCCTTGGCCTTGTGAGGGCAGGACTCCAGCTGCAGGGATCAGGGAAGGCCTCAGGGAGAGGTTATGTTGAAGCTGAATTTCGAAGATTGAGTAGGAATTAACTGGGAGGGAATAGTGGAAGAGGGTATACTACTAGGCGGGAATAATATCTCCACAAGCACTAAATTGGGAAAGCAGCGTGGTAATTTTGTGTGACTGCAGTTGTTAGGTGTGGCAAGAGTACAGAATGTGGCAGAAGAGTAGTACATGGGCTGGAAAGGTGGTTTGGGACACAGCCTAACACAGCTACACTGAGGCTTTTGGTTTTAAGTATACCTGAGAGGAAACCCTCAATAGATGGTACAGAACATTGACAAAATTACATTTTAGAATGATGTCTTTGCTAGGATTTAGAGAGTACATTAACGAAGATGTAATTCATGAAGAAACCCTTTGGTACCAGAGAAATACAGAGGAGATGGGACACTCAGAGGATTTGGAGGGGAAGCAGGTCTTAACCACCACTATATGTGTTCAGTGAGGTTCAGGAGAAAACAAAACTGTTTAGGTTGGGTAACTGGGTATCCCAATGACATCAACCAAGTTGAAAGAGTGGAGTGGTTAGCAGAAAGGTTAGTGATTCTGATATTTGGTATGCCGATCATGAGATACCAAGAGGAAACAACCAGTTTCAGGTGGAAATAAGTACCTGGTTGTGTCACATGGAGAATGGAATCTTAAGGACTACTAAAACTTAAGGGAGGACATAGAAGGAAACTTGGGAAAGGATGAATGAGGGAAGAATGGTCAATAACAAGACAGAACAGAGTTACTCTCTCCACTGTGATTTTTTGAGAAATTTCAAATCTATAGAAAAGTCAAAGGAATAGTACAATGAACATATGCAAAATTTTACCCCGAACTAACAACATTGACTTTGGTCACATTTGTTTTAATCTGTTTCTGCCTAAGTACTTTTGAAGGAAGAAAGAAAGGTAGCCATGGAGATTATTTAGTGAAGAGTTGCAGATGCAGCCTGTGCAAAAACCCTGAGGTGGAAGGATGTTTAGCTTGTTTGCTGATAAGCAAGGAATCCATGTGACTGGAGTAGAGCGAGAAAGGGGAAGAATTATAGGATACAGGGTTAGAGAGGTGGTAATCCATGCCATTTAAGACCTTGTAGACCAGCATAAAGTCTTTAGATTTTCCTGAGAAGGAGATGGGAAGGTATTGGAGATCTTTTTGATGTGAAATGATCTGATTTACATTTTTAAAGAATCACTGGGAACTATGTAATATATAGACTGGGAAGGAGGGCAAGATGAAAAGCAATGAGGTCAGTTGTAGAGGCTGCTGCAGTAGTGCAGGCAGGGTCTTCCTCAGCCCAGACAAGGACAGCAGTGGGAGAGGCCTACTGAAGTGTCTCTTTTAGAGATTACTAAAAGAGTAGTCTCTGTGTTAAAGATGGAGTCAACATTTACAGATGGACTGGAGGTTGAACATAGGATTAAGTGAAAGGTGAAGAACGACACCAAGTATTTGGTTTTTGCTGCTGATGGAATAGAGAAGCAATTTGTGGAGGTGGGACTGGGTGGAAAATTAAGAAACTATTTTTAGTGTATGTTAAGATTGAGATACCTATACCTACTGGGGTTTCCAGATGGGTATATTTAATAGACAGAAGCCTAGAGTTCAGTGAAGTAGTCTGGGCTCGAGAAAGGACTTAAGGAAGCATCAGCATGTAGCTCAAATCTAGAGTGTGGCTCTGAGTGAGGGAAGAAGCATAGATATGTGATCCAAGGTTGGAGGCCTGGTACGCCTCAGAAATAATAGGTCAAGAAGATAAGAAACTGGAAAAACTTCTAAGATAGGAGAATGAGCTACCTCAGATGTTACTTGAAGAAATAGTGAGCATCAATGTCAGGTGCTCCTGCTAGATCAGCTGAGAAGAGACAGGAGATCATAGGGGTCACTTTGATGAGAGCCATTTTTGTGGAGTAGTAGCATGATGTGAGCATATTCAAGAGTAATAGAAATGGCAAAGGCAGGAAATACGTATTTTTAGTTTTTCAAAGACTTCTGCAGGGGAACATAAAAGCAGAGGAAGAGCAGGAGAAAGATGTGTGAAATGAGGCTCAGTAAATATTTGACAGTGCAAGGTGGGGTAGAAGATGTGCAGATGGGAAGAACTGGTCAGGCAGGAGGCACATTTAAAAGTGGTTTGTTAGGTGAATTTGGATGAGATAGCTATTTAAATTGCTCCCTAAGGCAAACTTCTTTTAAGTGATTGCTTTAAAGAGTGTTGCTGCAAGGGTGCTCTGTGTTGGGGTGAGTGAAGTCAGTGTAGGGTTTGCCTTGCCTGTGTTTCTTGCCTTCCCAGGCCCTTGGCACCCCAGTGGTGATTATCTGTGCTGCTCCAACTGCTGGCTCAGCTGTGCTGTGAGGAATTTGGGCGCCTCCAGGCTTCCTTGTCCTTACCGCCCAGAAGTCAACATTTCCTGCCCCTCGACCCTGCCCAAGGTCTCACAAGACCTTTTCTGGGTGAGACCTTCCTTGCCCACTGGCTCTTACTTGTGATTTCTCATGGTGCTGGACCTTAGGCTGAATGACTTCTGTTTTTTTGTTCTCTCTGCCTACCCCCTCCGCCACTTCTCTGTTTTATTTCTCTCTTTCTTTTTTCTTTTTTTTTTTTCTTCTGGCATCGGGGATGGAACTCACAACCTTGTACCTGCCAGGCAGGCACTTAAGCCACTGAGCCAAACTCCCAGCCCTTCTGTTTTATTTCTAATGGATCTATGACTTACTTAAAAGGTTCACAGTATGAAGTATTATTACTCTGTGAATAGTAAGCTGTTTAATAATACTATTTCATAACACATCATAATGAGGACATCAGAGAATAAATTTACCTTGAAAGCTCATAGATGTTTGTTATCTGTGAAGTGAGATTACAGTACTGAATATTCTTGAATCTTTCTTCTGTTTTTGTTTTTTTTTCTGGCACTGGGGATTGAACTCACAACCTCACGCCTGTCTGACAGGCGCCTAAGCTGCTGAGCCAAACTCCTGGCCCTGGTTTTTTGAGGCAGGGTTGCACTGTGTAGCTCACTGTGTAAATCATATTTGGAAGATTTCATTTAGATTTCTAATTCTGATATATTTTATTTAATCTGGCTTTTCTAATGTAGGCTTCCAAATTTTTGTGTTTTTTTAATCTGAGAAATTTTCTAAATATTTTACTCTGAAATTATCTTTACTTCCCTCATCCCATCTTAACAAATGCTTGCTTCCTTACTTCATGTTTTTCAGATGTGCAAGGCTGAAAGTAGAGGCCCCCAGAGGGTCTCCAAGGTAGAGGAGTCTTTATAGATCAGCTTATCCAGCTTTATCTTAGATGAGGAATTTGAGGCATCTTGAGTTGTCTACTTAAATTGATTGTGATGGTCAAAAGCCAAATGGAATATTAAATTTTCTAGCTTCGTTCTACTGTTTCTTCCTTTTAACAACTTATCTGAAAGGAACTGCCAGCACATGAAGGAATATCACCAAGAAGGAGTCTGACATCCTTTGTCTGAGGCTTGTGTGTCTGGTGAGGTGGCTGCAGATCCCCAGCGACCCTGTGAGCGAGGCCTTGCTGGTGTGAGGGCCATCTGGGCATGACTGCTCTGAGGCCGCCCCCATCTGTGGTAGTTTGGCCCTTCCTGGTTGGAGGTAAATCCATCTGCACGATGTTTCCTGTTTGCCAGCTGTCCTTGGGGGTAATCTCAGGTATAAAAACCTGTGAGCTTGTTCCCCAAGTAATTTCTGATTACATTTCTGAGTTTGCTATAGTAGAAACCAAAGAAAAAATCTTCAATCTCTTGAATTACAGTTGGTTAATGTGGATTAGATATTAGATGATTGTTACACTTTAGAATTACAAAACTTACTCTGACAACTTTGATAATATTAAGCTACCATGAAAAACCCTCAATTTCTTTGATAGTCATACATAAATATTGCTAAAATAGTCCATCTTAATTGTGAATAATTATTTATTCCTTCCTAAATTGTATTTTAAAAATATCAGAACATAAGTATTTGTATTTTATGAAGAAGTAAAGATATTTTATCAGAAGTCACCTGAAGTAATATATTTTCAAAACATTGGTGAATTTTTTATATAAACAAGTTAATATAGAAACAAGTTACTCAAATATAATCCTTACGTTAATAGTATCTCTAGCATTTTCAGTGTTCAGGTATTTTCAAATAGATGCAAATATTGGGGAACTTTGAAGAAGGCTTTGCTGAACAGATTTCACATCTGCAACTAGGCTAAATCACACAACCGTTTAAAGTGAAGCAGCTCAGTTCAGAGGGTACTGCTGTTTTATAACCATATTTAAAACTGTTCCTCTTTTACTCCCTCAAACTGAATTCAAAGATATAATGGGTCCCATTATAGGTAAAAGGTCTGTGACTCAGCCGTTGAGCTACTCAAACTCTTGGCTGTTTTAATTGCCACCATTAAAGCTTTAGTACTTTTATCTCATAAAAATAGATATCATTGATGTAAAATGTGTGCCTATTGAAGATACATGTGTACCTCTGCCCTTATAGTTAGCTAATCAGGCATTCGAGTCTGAAGATAGTTAGGTTTTATGCAGATGGGAACATGACATAGATCACAAATTTGTTCTGATTTAGTGACTTAAGAAATTCCAGTAGTAATAAGAACATCACCTAGTTTGCATATCTCCCATGAAGAACCTTATTTTTGTTTATGTTAAATGTTTACATTTAATTTATGGAACAGTGGTGGATTTTTGAACCAAACAGGATAGTTCCTTTGATTCTAACACTGGCATTTCAGTGATTCAAGGGATTTACAGGAAACACTATTTGGTCCCTATTTGACACATCTGTTTGAATTTAAGTATGGTAATTTTAGGTATTTACTTGTAGACAAAAATTAGGCCCTGCAAAGGGGAAAATATCAAGGTGTGAAGAAAACGCCAAGAACACAGTAGGGGTTTAATATTAAGATGTGAAAAGCTAGGTCGTTGGGGGCTTCTCCTTCCAGGATGCTGGTCATTCATTATTCATATCATTTTGTACAAATGAAATGTCTGTAGAAGATGAGAACATCTCAAGAAAGTTTAGCAATGTATCCCTTCATGTACATATTTATTTCTCTGTTGTAAAAATAGCAAATGATTGGTGAGGCATTTCATTAGGTTATTTTGTTCTGCTGTTTTAATTGTGGAATTATATTTGGATAAAAGAAAAATCTGACTATAAAAGAGACTCAGATTCAAACAGTTCTAAAACTAAAATCTATCCACACAAAACATTTGTGAGCTAATATACATAGCCAGGCTTTTCTTGCCCAGCTGTGTAGATTCAATTATAATAATTTTCTCAGTTGCATAACATTGCTGTTTGTTTATTACTGCGTTATTAGTCAGTGAATGAACCTCCCTCTTTTTGACCCCTCAGCAGTGTTTATAAAATACTTAATTGCTTTGGTGTCTTCTGTTTCATGTATAATTCCAGCTGGAAAGAGTCATAGGGACACAGTCTGCTTTACGTGTTAACCAACTGTTCTAATGTGCAGTAAACTTTCTTTAAAAGTATTAAGAGGCTTTAACAGTGTTTATGTGCAGTTTCTTTGATTTTTTTTTTAATTTAAAAGTAAGTTTTTTCTTTAATAATCTCGCTGTGATAGTTTAAGTGGTGGACAACTAAGGTGTACTCTAGCTTTTCAGAATACTGTGTGAAATTCACTGGGCTTTCCCTGTCTGAGTGACTCACGCTGTCTGAGTGGTCCCACCTCTGTCCAGTTGATACCTTACAACCTCACTCCTTGACATTGCATCTTCCCCTTCTTTGGAGAGAAACTTCAGCATAGTGGATGAGAACATGGGCTTTGCAGAGTTTGTCTGCTTTGACAAGTTCCTTTTCTCAAATTTCTTAACCCCTTTGAGTGCCTTAGTTTCTCCATTTGCAAACCAGGGACGATTTCATGAGGTTGTTATGAGTGTAAAACACTGCTTGCCTGAGAAATACTAAAGTTCCCCAAGAGCAGTGCCTCTGGAAAGGCAAAAGGAAGTCTTGCTGTGCTGTCTGTTTTCATGTGGAAGCATAAGCATCTCATGACGAAAATGGGATCCTAGATTAAAAAAAAAATCGGGTGAGAGTTAAGATTTTAAGTTCTCTCCCACCACCACTACCTCTGTTAAAGAGAAGGGTAAAAAAAAGTATTAAGATCTGTATTAATTTTAATTTATGTATTGTTGTGTGGCACATTACCGCAAATTTCATGGTTTATAATAACCTCTATTTCTTCCCTCACAGTTTGGGCGGATTAAGGTTAGGAATGCTTCAGCTGAATATACTACTCAGGACCTCATAAGGGTGCAATCATGTGTTCTCAAGACTGTTCTAATCTGGAATCTTGACTGGGAAGAGATATGCTTCTAGGTCCATTCTAGTTATTGACAAAAGTCATTTTGCATGTTGAATGACCGGGTTCCATTTCTTGCTGGCTTTTGCCTGAAGCCACCCTCAACTCCTGAAGGCCACCCTCAACTCCTGCCCATGCTTCCTTATGTCATTGACTTTGAATCAAAGTCAGACAGTGTTCCAGCCCTCTTACAAGCCTTCCCTGATTGAATTGAACCCATCGAGGACAATTGCCGCTTTGTGTAAGTGAAAACCAGTGATTTAGGAACCTTGATCAGGCTTGTGAAATTCTTTCACCTTTATGTATACATATGAGAGTATGTATATTCTCTTGGCTTGAAGTCCGAACTTCTGGAAATAATGGGACCATCTTAGGATTCTGTCTCCCACGAGTATAAGTTTTTATAGGACTGATGTAGTCTATCATTAAGCTTTTATTGCAAAGTAAATTTACTAGACTGTTTCTGAATCCTGCAGAATTTCCCTAAATTAACTTTATCACTGAGGTTTTTTTTTTTTTTTTTTGCGGCACCGGGAATTGAACTCGCAACCTCGCGCCTGCCAGGGCTGGCGCTTAAGGCACTGAGCCAAGCTCCCGGCCCTGGTTTTTTTGAGGCAGGGTCGCACTATGTAGCTCAGGCCGGTCTTGTGCTCGCATTGTAGCCCAAGCTGGCCTCGAACTTAACAACGCTCCGCCTACCTCAGCCTCCTGAGTGCTGGGATTAAAGGCGTGCGCCACCATGCCCGGCTTCACTGAGCTTTTTGTAAATTGATTTTTTCCCCCCTTCAAATACTGTTCTATTACCAATTCTGTATAAACCCCTGGGAATGTTCACTGCTAGACTCACCTTTTGTCAATTTTGAGGGTTGAGTTTTAATTCATAGAAATAGCATAATAAGTTACTGTTAATATTAACTTCTCAAAGTAATAGAAACCTCAATATAAACTTGTTGCTTTTTTCAGATCAAAGTCACACTTACCTTTTCAGTTTAATGATGTTGAGTGTCAGTGATGGCATGTTACAGTAATGTGTGCAGTAAAACCTTGTATTGAATTAATTTCTTTTTCATGTGTAAATTTGTCTTTAGTGTATTTGAGTAAGATGTCTGTGCAAAACATTTTGACCACCCCAGAAACACTGATGTCTTGTATTTTACTGAGTTTGATCCCTTGCAAGCTGATCCCTGGATAGACTTGGGTGTATGTATCTGCTGCCAGATTCAAGCTTGCTGGTACATCTTTGAGAGCAATAGAGGTCTTAGGGCTAACTTGAAGTAAACACACAAAGCGGGAATTATTTCTGTAAGTTCTCATTGACCGACAGTTACTGAAGTGAGCCGTGTAAAGAATGGCACTACATGTAAGGTGGTGAATGAAGAGGGAAGTGAGAGGTGCTGAAGTTCAACCTCTTAAGCGCTCTAAACATATTATCCTTGACATTTTTGCATCTAGCAGGCATTGTTCAGTGGAATATAATGTTCAGTGATTTATTTCCCTAAAAAGTTTAGAAATAAATAGAAGAGTTCAAAAGCATGATTATATCGGATTCCTCTTAATGGGATCATAGTTTGGTTTGTTTATGATAAGCCAGAGGCACATGATGTACACATTACAAACCCCTCTTTTTCTCAGGGTGTTGCTTTCTGTGAGAAGGGGTGGACAGGCTTGCTGTTAACTGCACACCCGTCCTACCCTTGGTGTAGGAGACCAAAAACCTTATTCTGTGTTATTACCATACACTTTGATTTGTGTGGTGTTTGTCCCTGATTTACAGATGCAGTGATTGTTTCTGTTGGCACCTCTGCGTTTATTTTCCTTCTATCATTGTCAGGATAAGAGAGGTTTTAGAGGAAGAGCAGGGTTTTTTTTTTTTTTGTTGTTGTTGTTGTTGATGTGTTTGGTTTTGTTTTTTGAAAAGCCAGCACATGTGGAAACACCATTCTAGTTTGACATAAACAGTTAAGCTGCTTTTTCACAAGAATTTATGAAGCAACAGAGACATATCAGAAGCATTTTAACATTAGTTCATCTCTAGGCACTAGGGGTATGTATGTGTAGACAAATAGGCTGTTTCAGGTCTGTGGTTCCCTAAATGAAAACCTGGGAAGTAAAAATTGATGTGTTAGGAAGTTGGAAAATGAATTGGCTTAAAATCCATGAAATATAGTACACTGAGTAAAACTTCATATAAGCAGTTCTTTATAGTAGTTGGTTTAGGGAGACTTCTCAAAGCACAGCAGGGAAGGGGCTTATCTTTTTCTCGTTTGTGAAGAGTTGGAGCAGTCCTAGGACACGGTAGATCTCAATATCGACTGGATTGAATTTACTTCTACCTATCAAGCAGGGAGATTTTCAGATACTTACCAGATAATATTTTAGCAATAAAGCCTGATAAGATTGTCAATTTTTACCTACATTTTTTAATCTTTGGGTAAAAAGTTAGCGATGCTTTACAACTTTACTTCAGTTTTCCTTTTGTGAAGGCAAAAAATTCTTGATTTGAATTGTGGATTTGGATTAATTAGGATTTTAAGTCTAAAGCCTTTGTGGTTTTGGAAAAGACAGCAAGCTGTTTCCTGGATTTGTGGGCACAGTCATGTTTGGAGAGCTCATAGCTAGTCCTTTGGCTGTGGGTCTCCAGGTGAGGTACCTGACGAGTTTCAGAGCTTCTTGGGAAGGCTGAGTAAGGTGCATGGCTACATCTATGTCATTTTTCAGCTGAAAAAGTGAAAGCTTCAGTTTCCTCCTTCATAAAAACAGTAATAATAGAGGCCAGGGATATAGCTCAGTGGCACAGTGCCTGCCTGTCAAACGTGAGGTCATGAGTTTGATTTCCCAGTACCAAAATACCACACCAAACCAACAAAAAACCCCCAGCAATAACACCTAGTGCACGAATCTTAAGAGGACTATTGGAAAAACTTAAGAGGTATATAAAATGCTCAGTAGTGCTAATGGCATATAAAAATAACTGTACAACAAATGGTTTAAAAAAAGAAAATTCCCCTATAGAGGGTTGGTTTCAGGGCTTCTTGACATCTTGGTAGTGTCTCTCCCCTAACACTAGGGTGAGTCCTCAGGACCCTGTTCCCATTTCCATGAGGCGGCCTGGCCAGGGGTAGCATTGCTGACACAGTAGCTTAGGCTCAGGGCCTGTGGAACTGCCCCCTCCCTGCTGTACACCGGAGCTGTGAGGCAGCACTCAGCCCCTGGGGTGCAGCCTACTGAGAGCCACACAAGTCCTTGGAAGACTCAGGACAGGGGAGATGATCAGAAGGGCAGCAGTAGGTAAGACAGAGAGTGAAGAAACTGAACAAACACTGTCCTCCTCCACTGGGAGGGATCCTGCTTTATCCAGTTAGAATTTCTCAGGCATTCATAAAGGCTTTGCTTAGCGTTAGTATCATTTTATTGCTGTATTTTCCAGTTAAACTGACTCAAGAAACACAACATAGTATTTTGCACATTAAGAATGCCGTTTGGCAGTTCCTATGATATGGCTCCAACCCTCAATACATAGAACATGCTTAGTGTTCTGTACCTGGTATAAAGCTATTCAGCTTTAAATTTAACATGATTGCTTGATTCATTATTTTCTTCTACTAATTCAAATTATATTTATAATTTAGATACCATAAAATTGGTTCATAGTAATTTATAGCTGCTTAAGATTTTGTTTATATGGTGAGTCTATTCTAATGAAAACCTAAAAACACTAGCAGGAAACCCAAAGTTCAAAAATGCCTGTTAAAATTAGGTATTTTAGTAGTGATTTAAAAAATAGTTCAACTTTAAAATTAATGGATCCTAAGTGTATGATGAGATAAATTATTATATTGCAAAATTCATTTTATATAAATTCAGTAATTTTCCTGAGTGTGTCTATATTATTACAAAATTATGCCAGTCTTCTTATATGGCTTTACTAATGGTCCCATTTTATTCCTACCAGTGATGTAAATTGAGCATAAAAGAAACTGCCAATTCAGTGAGCTGTTTCAGTTATTTGTGTATAGAATTGTATTTGTTCAGAGTTACATGCTGTCTTCTAAAACCTTTGATAACCACTGCTTACACACACACAGACACCCATACTCATTTACATACACATATCCCAGAGTAGGTGATGGATTTGGCTGTAGCAGCTGAGTCAAGTGTTTTTTGGTACCAGGGATCGAACTCACGACCTCGCATTTGCCACGCAGGTGCTTATACCACCACCTAATTCCTTGGCCAGTCAAGTGTATTTTGAAGAACATTTTTACTCAAGATAATATGGTTTAATACCTCTAGGATAGGCATGATATGTACTATAGGCTAAATATCCCTTATTCAAAATTCTTGGAATCAGAAGTGCTTAGGATTTCTGATTTTTTTTTTTCAAATATTGAGTATTTGCATGTACATGATAAGATATCTTGGAAGAGGGGACCCAGTCTAAACACAAAATTCACTTTTGTCATATATATCATATATTTTATATATATAGTCTGGAAGTGATTTTACTTAAATAAAATTTTACATGAAACAAAGTTTCATAATATCACATTTTCCACTTGTTCTGTCCATTGGCCCTCAGGAAGTTTCTGCTTTTGGAGCATTTCAGATTTTGGATTGTTGTATTAGGAATGCTCAACTTGTATCTTTATAAACCCCCTCTTGACAACCTTGTGAGAGTATCAGGGCTTACAAAATCCTATAGTAAACTGTCAAACTTGGCTGATCAAAATTCTGTGAACCTGTGAGACCTGAGTCCTACTTTCATGGGACCCTTTTGAGTACCCTTAACTTATATTTTTTGTCTTCTCAGTTTATATGACCAACAAACCTAATGGTGTTCATTTATGTTTTTGTGGTTGTGTGTTTATGTTCATAAGTGTATCCGTTCAACAAATAATTTTTCCTGAAAATTGTTAAGAAAGTGCCAAATAAAATTAACACTGAAAGGTTTGAACTTGAGGCTTTAACACTACTCATAGTAAGTTTAGTCCAAGAAAATATTCTAGTTCTTATTTCTCTTAATAATATTTCAGTGCTTAGGTTTTTTTTTTTTTTTTTTTTTTTTGCGGCACCGGGGATTGAACTCACAACCTCGCGCCTGTCAGACTGGCGGTTAAGTCACTGAGCCAAACTTCCGGCCCTGGTTTTTTGAGGCAGGGTCGCACTGTGTAGCTCAGGCCGGCCTTGCGCTCGCCTTGTAGCCCAAGCAGGCCTCGAACTCACAACGCTCCTCCTACCTCAGCCTCCCGAGTGCTGGGATTAAAGG